>JAHUTJ010035879.1:0-10164 GCA_036250325.1 Characodon lateralis
TTTAAAAGCAAATGAATTCAGTTTCAAACCATAAAATTCAGTTTCAGTTTAGTGAAATTCATTTTCAAACCAATGCATTTAATTTCAAATTACACAAATACAGATTCAGTCTGAGCAATTCAGATTCAGTTTCTGATGGCACAAGTTTCTTCTCATAGTCATGTTAGAAGAATTTTATTCAAAAGACAAAAACTGTTGAATGATTCTGAAGTCATGTTTTGTTAAAAACGAGAAAAGTCATACTTTTAAAATTCAAAACCTGAGTTAATTAATGTTGTTTAGTTTAGATTAAGATTATGTAAAGAGTTGTTAACTAAATAGGGATGCACTGTTGCCTTGTAGCAAGAAGGTTCTAGTTTTGAATCCGTGCCTGGGGATCTCCACATGTTTTCCCCATGCATGCGTGGTTTCTCTCCAGGTACTCCAACTTCCTCCCACAGTCCAAAAACTGTAGGTTAACTGGCCTCTCTAAATTTCCCTTAAGTATGACTGTGTGTGTGTGTTTATGTGTGTGAAAGAGCTTGTATAGCCATCATTATGGGGACCCAAACATTAGAAAAACGTTCTGTGGACAAATGAGTCCTCACAATGCTAATTGGGCTAGTGCTTAGGTTTAGGGCTGAGGTGTGAATTGAGTTAAGGTTAAATTTAGGGTTGGGTATGTACCCGTAGGTTCAGGGTTAGGGCATAGAAAACAATAGAAAATGAATAGAAGTCAATACCGCGTCGTTATAACAGTACATATAACAACATATATGTGTGTGGGTGTGTGCATGTATAAATATACCACCTTGTGGGTCAACCCCTGACCGGACACCACCATTGTGAGGACATTCACCATTGTGAGGACATTCACCATTGTGTGGACATTTTCACACAAGGGGGAAATGGGTTATGTGATGTAATGATGAGGTTTAGGACAAAAGTATGAATTTAAATCAGGTTAGGGTTAGGTATATATTGTTAAGATTTAGTTTTAGGGTAACGGCCAGTGTTAGGCTATAGCAATGAAAATCTAGCTTAAATCCCACTGGCGTAGACACCTGATTCTGCTGGGACCAGCTGACTTATTGGATCAGTTGACTCTTGATATGCAGGCATCAGAAAACATGAGCAAACCGACTATATTCTTGTATAAACATATTCTCAATGTGAGGAAAATCAAGTTGTTTTTTGATTTAAATTCTTTTGTATCTGTTTTGCAAACATTAATCAGAACATCAGAGCTGGATCTTGGCAAAAGCTCTTTAGGCGGTTGCCTAGGACACCAACTGCTTAGGGGCATTGCTGGAAGAACTCAAAATAAAAAATAAATGAATAAAGTGAAATGAAACAACAGCAATAGCATGTACGAATTGTAGCCTCAGTTTTCTGGTGTTATTTGACACGAGTGGCACCTGGTGTGGTCTTCTCCAGCTGTAGTCCATCTGCCTCAAGGTTCCACATGTTAAGTGTTCAGACATTGTGTTCTGCATGCCTTGGATATAAAGAGAGGCTATTTGAGCTACTGTTGCCTTTCTGTCATCTCACAACCATCTCAAATGGTTGAGTGAAAATTCCATAGGATCAGCAGTTTCTGAAATACTCAAACCATCTGGTCTGGCACCATCAACCATACTACATTGTTGCCATGTCATTGGTTTATTTGCCCTTTGTGTTAAAAAGGTGTACCCAATGAAGTGGCCAGTAAGCGTATTCAACAATAATTGCTCTGTCGAGACTACCGTACAGTAGTTGTAGTTCTCCTAAGCTTGAAAAGACCTAAGTGTTGATCAGGACAGTGCCAGTCAGGAAAGTAATTTTCAATTAATAATCGTGTCTTTACTTTAAAGTCAGTGCTGAGTGAAAGTCTTTTTCATTTAGGTCCAGAATGTTTAAATGCTAAAGTTAAATCTGCCTCTTCCTCCAGCATCCCAGCGGGAAAGTGTTGGACCGCTGGTACATGGCCACGCCTGAAGAAGTACTGCTTGTTCTCAAACAGTTCCTGCGCTTCGGAGAGACACGCTCCATAGTGGAGTTGATGATGCTTCAGTACCTGGATGGTGAAAACCTCCCTTATCAGGAGTCAGAAGCTCCTGTGGAAAATGTCCATTCAGATATTCTAACAAATAAATACACATCGGTGTTAAAAAGAAGTTCACTGAGTGATAAGAGACTGGTGGATGGCAACTATACTTCAGACTGCTATGAAAATGACCAAGAAAGACAATCGTTGCTCACATCTTTCCATTTACCACAATCAGCCATCTACTGTTCAACCAAGGTAATGCAGTTTATGCTCATTCATGTATTTTGAAGTAATTACACAGAAGATACTGTTAATTTTACTTAATCTCTTTCTGCAGGACACAGTTCTGCCTAGTAAGTTGCAAAATATTCAGCAGAAATTTGCTGGGAACAAACTGGTTCAGAAACATAACCGTGAAAGATACAGATGTGTAGAAGATGACGACTTGGTCCAGAAGAGATTGGAACCTGAATCGACCTTATCAAAAATAACTGACCCGGATAAGTCAAATCCATCATTGTGGCACCAGAACCCCATCCTCCACCATGACCAGGTTTTCCTTCGGAAAAGACTGATCCAGCAGGAGAAAACTGCTTCCTTTTGCTCTTCCTTCAACTTTTCATTTTTACCTTCTTCTTTACTGTATTCTCCAAACCTTCCCTCTTCCTCCTCTCACTTACAACATCCTCAAAAACCCCATACTCTTCCCTCATTCTCTTCTTCTTTCCTCCGACCTCTTCATTCTTCCTCCTTTTCTCCCCCTCCCCCTCTCCATCTTCATCCTCTCCCATCTTCCCTTTGCATGTTTCCTTCCCTCCCCCCTGCAGGAGGTCGGAAGGGGAGGGTCAGCTGTGGTGTTTGTGGGAAAAGCTTCTATGACAAAGGTGAGCAAAAGTCCCCTCAAGGTTCAAACTGAGAAAAGACCCATCACTTTATAACACTCAGACAAAAGTCAGGTCAAAGTTAAGGTCAACTTCATTTATATTGCTGTTGCTTTATTGTTATGACTATATTATTTAATGGTAATATTAAAATATATTATTAAATAATAATTCGGTCTGTTAAGCGTGAATACCAGCCCAATAAGGTGGTGGTATTAGGACAGTAGAGAAAGGGGTGAGTACCTCTGACATTACTGAACAGCAAAACTCTGCACACACATGGAATAAATTCACACAATTTCCTAAAATACAAGAATTTATCATCAAAAATAAGTCAATCAAAGTCAAACATATTTCAATTAATAAACTCTTTAATATCCTAGAACAATCCCAAATGTAAGAATAAAGAAGACCAACTATATACAATATGAAAAAGTGAATCATATTACATAAAATGCACTTTTATCATTTTATATCAAATGAAAGTGATAGAACATTACCATTCAATGTTATTTATGTTTGAGAAAGATTATCTAGAATCTATAAAGATTATCTAGAAGAATCTGGAAATGAAGTTAATTGGTATACAACCATTCACAATGCAAGATCAAATAAAAACATTATTTTAATAAAATAATATTTTAAAGAATGATTTGCTGAATAAACCAATCTTCTGGATAATTAATTCCCAATGGTGTTTAATTAGCTGTCTTTATTAAGTGCAATAATTATATTATTATAAATATAAGAAATATTATTAAGGAAATATGAAAATAATATTTAAGGGAATATTATTTTGAATAAGAACCAAAAATCTTTCTGGATAAATGAGTCGTAATGGTGTTTAATTAGCTATCACATTTAGTAAAATATTTATGTAAATTGTATTTCCTAGATTTAAAAATAACAACCTTTCTGGATAAATGATCCTTAATTTGCCCTCACCTGAGTCATGTGTTACCCTGCCTTGACCGGCGTTAGTTGAGGTTGAAGCGATATACCTTCTTGGCTGGTGGAGACAATCGCGCATGGTGTCTCTCCATCCGGTGTGGTAGAGAATGCCATGTTGTAAACACAGTTTTTTTCAGAGATTCAGCTGTGAATCCTACTCTTCCTGGGCTGAGCTGGAAGTACAATAATGTGATTTAGTTTGAAAGTTCCAGCAAAGTTTGTACCGGCCTTTGTACAGTTCAGAGTCAATGTTTGTTTACAACAAAGTAGCACATTTATAGCAATAATGTGGTACCAAGGAGCTTTACAAGCAAGACACAAAAGTCATTAGATTGATAAGTATCTCAGGAATACATGAATAAATCCATCACAAGCCTGCATCTATTCAAAGCTGAAAGCTAATAAAAAATGGCACAAAAAAAAAGCTGAGTCTATAAAGGTCTTTTTCCCCTGACCGAGTACTGTACATTGGTAGTGGAAGGTTGTTTCCATTATGTGATTGTTAACTGTCAATCCCCAATCACCTTGGAAATGAAAGCATGTATATCATAAAGAATATGGGATACAAAATAAGCCAACAAGAAAGAGGTACAAGAAAGGAGGAATAATTATCAAGGTAAACTGAAAAGCTCCAGGAATAAGGCTTGACTGAAACCAACTCAAAGCTAAACCCCTAACACCAACAACTTCTCTGAGTCAAGAAATTTGAATTGGATGATCTACCATAGCAAAGTCAGGAGACAGGTCTAGGAGCACTAAAATTACAGAAGCACCAGAGTTTACAGTTAAAATAAGATAATTCATTTTAAATTAAAACTATCATTATCAAAATTATTATAAAAGGTCTGAAAACTTACAGGAAACATGGGAAACCAGCATTATAGCCATATTGGAATCTGTTTTGAAGCTTCCATCTGGACGGATCACCTTAGGGACAAGGGCCTGATCTTCAAAGGTTTGCGTGTATAAAAACACTCGCAAACGTGTTTGTGTCCTCAAAGCTGATCTATAAACTAGGCGCAAATTGAATTGCTTGTGTAAAATCTGCAAAACACCAGCACAAGAATTTTGCCCTGTTTGCCTTCATAAATATCCAAAGCATATGATAATGACCTAACCCTAAACCTAAGCAAGTCATATCCCTCAATTCAAATCACTCACAGAAAGAAAGCTGAAAGCTCTCACAGAGTTGAGTGGAGGGATGGAGGGGTGAAGCGGTGGAGGGATAGAGGGGTGGAGCGGTGGGGATTGTCGATGGAGTTGGTGGAGCGTGCGCCAGGGGAGTGGGAAAGTCTCACAGTGGCTTTTCTAGGTTTATAATTGATATTTCATGGTTTGACTGTAGCTTTTGGTATTCTCATGTTTTTAAATGTTTTTACTGTTTTGTATTTTTTATTATTATTATATTTTTATTATTATTACATTCAACTCAATGGTTTCAAACTTCATCTTTCTTTTACGGCGGCTCTGCTCTCCAACATGCTCCATGATGACTGCCAGTAGCACATGCAATTTCCTCATTTAAATAGGGCGGTACGCATTACTTTTACAAGTGTTATCCATCGCACAGGCAATTTTTATAGATTGTGTACAAGGCACCCAGTTATTGCACCTACAGTTTTTTTGTTTTGTTTTGTGCAAATAATTTAGCGCTCCTTATTTGAAATCTTTGAAAGTCAGGCCCTATGAGTGTCAAATCTACGAGAACAGGGGTGTAGCATAATGAAACTTGTAGCTCTGGTTTTGGACTTGATCAAATTCAGTGGACCAACAGCAGCAGATGACATGGCTCCCAAAATTTTTACTGACAGTGAGAACTTCATACTGGACCAGAAACAACTTCTTAGCCTCTCCAGTCTTCGTTCAGACTCTAGGACCTTGATTTCCAAATAAGTAGCTAAACGTACTTTTATCTGAAAAGGGCTTTGGACCACTCGGCAACTGTGAAGTCCTTTTTCTTTTTAGCCCAGGTTAGACACTTCAGATGTTATCTCGGGTTCAGAAAAGGCTTGACACAGTGTGTTTTTTGTGTACTCATATTTTATTGGACATTTCCAGTGGTTCAAACCAAAACTGCTTCTTCTCTGAATGCTGGTACAAAGTAAAACAATAAAAATATCTCCATCAGAAGCTGGTATCTACTTTGGTGTAAAAGTGATGTTTTTACACTATTTACCTTCTCTAATAAACAAGAATTTTAATTTTCCTTCTCCTCAAGGAGAAGCCCTCCCTGTAGATAGATATCTGATGAGGGACACAGATCCTAACAATGTTTCATTTGCTGTGTTTAAACAGGAACACTGAAGATCCACTATAATGCTGTCCACTTGAAGATTAAACATCACTGCACTGTGGTGGGCTGCACCATGGTATTCAGTTCACTGCGCAGCCGAAATAGACACAGTGCCAACCCAAACCCACGGTTGCACACAGGTGGCAGCAGAGAGGCCCTGCCTTGCCGCAACACAGGGTGTGGACGTGAAACACAGATATATGAAGTGAAACAGGAACAAACGCTGGTACATGCCACCAACATCAAGAACGGTGTAAACAGCCATGAGGATTCCTGTCACAACATGCATCATGAATCCGCCTCCCTGGCTCCTCCTCTTGTCCTACCAGCTCAATCCTCAGGGAGCTTTCCTTCTTCCTGGTCCGGCCTGCTGACCAGTCAGCTGTGTTCGCAGTCAAATCAGCCCTTACCAAAGAAGAAGCCCAGGAAGTCGAGCATGCCAGTGAAAATAGAAATAGAGAGTGTTCAAAGCAGGAAACAAAAGGACGAGAGCTGAACAACTGCTGTGTTGCTCCACCTAAAACTCACAAATATGTTTTTCAGTCATAAAAAGACGGAGAAAGAACTGCAACGTCTCATGTCATTGTTTTAGCACGATGTTGAATTTTTACACATTTTAAATATGTCACACTGTCCTCATTGACAGCATTTACTTGTGATTATTCATTGATAATGAAATGTTTTCTGTAGTTTCATGTGATACATATAAAACAAATTTTATGAACTTTTCAGCAACACGAAAATGTTGCTCAAAATAAGAGCTAAAAAAATCAACCTTTAATCCCTTTGAATGCTAAATTTGAATGTTTAATTTCTTTTTTCTTTTGTAGGTAAGCAGAACTAATTTTTTCATTAATTAAGTTTAGTTTATCTATAAGCCGCCAGTTTGCAACACGCCATCTAAGGCACTTCTTAATTCAAACATATTCAGTTTCTATACAGAAATATTTAATCAAATCAAACCAATCATATGGAGAGATTTGAATCTATTTACTAACTTGACCCTGGTTATAATATAGTGAAATTTACTTTGTAATGGGAATTGGTAATAAGCTTTCTATTTAAAGAAACCCAGTTGACTGCATCAAGTCACCGACTTGGAGGCGATCAATCGTACTGAGCAAGCATGTGGTGACAGTGGGATGGAACGTGAGCGATTATGTTTGGGTAATAAATATAAATCCCATATCTCTTAGTGATAGAAAAAACCTGTTTCAACTTTAAAGCTTTTACCAACCAGATTGTTGGATTGTACAAATTTATCTTCAAATGTACAAAAACACACAACCTAGAACTCGCAACTTCAGAAATTAGGATTCTGAAACTATCTGTGTTTTCGTTGATTTTTAACGTTCTGCATAATACTAGCATAACTTTTGGAAATGTCCTTATCCATACTGAATAGTGACCAAAATGTAATAGTAACTCTACCTGGTTTGTGTATGAAGAGCGTTTGGTATGAGCAATGAGATCATCACGAAGAGAGAAGGATAATAAGTAATTCATGTTACTTCTAAAATACTTCAGAAAGCATTATAGTGGGCTGCGAATGATCGAAGCCCTGGTTTCAAAATCAAACAGGAGAATTCACCATACCACCGTCAATGTAGATAAGGAAGGAAGTCATCTAACTCTCTGTTGTTGAAGAACGTCTGGAGTATTTGGTTCAATATAATGCTGAAACAGATCTTGAAGTTATTGTTCAGGTAGTAAACAGTCTCAGAGGTGGCATGATAAGCTCTGCTTGGAAAATTAACAGCAGTCACAACAGGTTCCACACTCTGATGGGTGCTCTGAAACACTACTGCAGTATTTGCTTTTGTCTTACCTCTGTGGCCTACGACCTCTAACAAGCTGCTTGTTAGCTGCTGCTGACAGCGCCACACGTCCAGATGATCCATCACATGACAACTGGACAGGCTTTCCAAAAACGTATTAATGTTTAAGCTAGGTCCTGCACGCTATCACTATTTCTTGAGACCACTGTTCCAGGACAAATAACTTCATATCGCTGATTTATGTCGGTTGGTCTGGCAGGCCCATAACCTGTCGGCTGACCTGCATATAGCCACAATGAACAATAACTACCAGATCCATGCCTCTATGACCAAAGTGAGCAAATGTAGATTTGTCGTTGTCTGAGTCAGAAAAACCTGATGCTCTGTGAGGTCTGATAATGTGACTGCTAACTGGGGGAAGCTGCCTGCTAAGGTCAGAGTCACACAGATCTGCTTGATTCCAACTCAGTAACAATCCCAGATGAAATTAAAAGAAGAATGTGGTGTTTAATGTATGCTATTTTATTGTGTTATATTATTGTGTTACATTATGGGTGGATATAAGCATAGAAATAGAAACTGCTCCTTAGTTGGAGAGACGTTAAAACGGAGGACAGAAGAAAGATTTGACACAATATTTGGGAACCTGAATCATCATCATAAGGCAGGGCAGCATATCTTTCCCTTGTTGGGGTTTAAACTTCGTGTCTTAGAGTACATTGTTTATGTTTGCAGTGAATTATTGTACTGAGGTTCCAACAGATAAAATAACATCAGTTCTTCACTGCTACACATTAAGGTGTGTCCTTTGTTTGATGGCTTTGTTTTTTTTTTTTTACTTAACTTCCTCGTAATTGCATTGTGTCTACACCTGGTGTAATTTATGACTCACTCTCTGTTTTATAATCAGTTGTCTAGAAACGGAAACTTCAGTCGGAAGATTGCTGGGTCTGAGCAACATCCTGCCAGAATCAGAACCAATGTTCAGTGCCAGTGAAGATGAATCAAAAAGGTTTTTGAAAACTTGGCCAAAAGGCTGCAAACCTCCATGATGATCCCAGTCTTTGGACCAGTCCTGACCCAGAGCCTGGGTTTTGTGAGGACATCTCTGACACATAATTGGGCTACAGCTGATATTCTCTTTAATTTTATTGGAATCTGGTGAAGGGAATGAGTGGTTTACATGTGATGTTCATTATAACCAGATCAAATAATCAGATTTTATGCTTAGAGTCTCTGTATCCTCCTGCATCCTGAAGGCCATATGTTGGATTAGAGTCGGTACAGACCAGTTGACCTTCTGTCTTCAAGAACCGTCTGGTCACAGGGTACAGATGTCTAAGAGCAGTGAGGCCTTCAAGCAAAGAAGCTTTTTAATTAGATGTGAAACTATCCCATGATGCACAGAAGAAAACAAGGAGCAGAAATGAGGCTGCAGTGACTGATAGATACAACCTCAAGACATAATGGGCTTTAATGGTTCAAATGATAAATGTTTAAATAAGTTGAATAATCAGGACTAGAAATTTGTTTTAATCTGTATTTCAAACAATAATAAGTAGATTTTTCAGGGATTTGTAGCTTTTACAAGAAATCATCAGTAATCTAAACATAAAGAAATTACATGAAGCCGGATGTTTTCAGCGTCTTTGAAGATCAGATGTGGATCAAAGTTCAGCAGGTTAATAACAAGCTTATAAAACTGAGACGATGATGAAAAAGCCTAGATGCAGTCGGTTTGAGAGAAACTTCATTGTTGGAGGAAGAACCACCACAGGAGGGCAGTAGAGCAGGCTGATGGTGAAAAGGTCACATTTAACAGCAGAAAGTCTGCAGACATCCATATTTTCTTGATGCTCTTTAAAGCACAAAAATCACATCTGGCGTTCCCCAAGAGTCTATCTTAGGGCCCTTCCTATTCAATATCTACATGCTCCCCATAACTCAGATTTTAATAAACAACAACGTATGTTATCATAGCCATGCAGACGACACACAGCTATACATTACGATCTCACCAGGTGACCATGAATCCATTCAAGCGCTGGGTAAATGCTTAGAAAAAATCAATGCATGGATGGGCCTAAATTTTCTTCAGTTGAATCACAACAAATCACAACAAAACAGAAGTAATAATCTTTGGACCAAAGGAAGAGCATTTAAAAGTTAGCACACAGCTTCAGTTAATACAGCTAGAAACCACCAGTCAGGCTCGAAACCTGGGTGTAGTGATGGACTCAGACCTGAACCTTC
>JAHUTJ010035880.1:0-10159 GCA_036250325.1 Characodon lateralis
GACCTGAAATATTTCAGTTAGTGTGCAATGAATCTAAAATATATGAATGTTAAATTTTCATCATGACATTATGGAAAATAATGAACTTTATCACAATATGCTAATATTTTGAGAAGGACCTGTACTCAATTCCTTGCTTCTGTCCTTCCTCCCTTATGTCCTTTATTTTTCCATTCTTTTCGTTCATACCTTGGACCCTTACTTCTCTATTTTCTGACCTCTTTCCCTCCCTGTGTCCCATTTCCCTTCCTTCTGTCTTTATTTTTTATATCCTCTTTCCTTTCCCTCATGTCATTTCTTCTTCTTTCCCTCTTTGTGTTCCTTCTTTCATTCGTTTATTTTAGCCTTCCTTCCAGTCTTCCTTTCCTCAATTTTTTGTCTCCTCCTTTCTTCCTCCCTTGTGTCCTTCCTTCCTTCCCTCCATCCTCCCTTGTGTCCTTCCTTCCTTCCCTCCATCTTCCCTTGTGCCCTTCCTTCTTTCCCTCCAAACTCCCTTATGTCCTTCCTCCCTTTGTTTCCTACCTTTTTTCCATCCATCCTTCCTTTGAGGATGTACAGGACTGGGAATGTTGGAATGCTTAGTGTGGAAAACCACTGTTCTACTGGTTAGTCTGTGAAGATCTGATTGGTGCAACAAACTGCCTGTCAAAACATTTCAGTAATAGAAAATAATCTTTGAATTCAAAAACACATGTTCTTTATTTTGCATGTCACAGGCATCTTATTGTAGTAATTCATATTAAGATTGTACATTGTATACAGTCCCATTTTAGTTTGAAAATCAAGAGTTTTTCCTAACATGTGGGATTGATTTCCTCCATCCTTTGAATGGAATATAGAAAACTGAACCTAGCTGTTCCTGGTGATGTGCCGTGGTCTCTATTGTTCATGTTTGACTTGTAGAAACCTTGTGATTAATTAAAGTGTGGAGTGTCCAAATATTAAGTACTGAGCTTCTATTTATTTCCAGCCCTGAATCTGACTAATCAACATAATAAGGTAGGGAGGTAAGACACACTGAATCTCAGATGTTTTAAAAAGTAATCTTCACTGAATTATTCTGTTATGCTCTGCATCAGAGATCTAAAAAGGTCCATATCCTCCTATGAATTTCAATTAATCATCAACAATAAGAAAACCAACTAATAAAGCCTCAGGGCCACTCCTGCACTATAAAAGTCATGACAATCAAAATATTTAATAAATGATTATTTCAGCTGCTGATTCCATTTTAATTTGCTCTTTGTATGTTTCATTATGAAAAATAACTGTCCTTTTACTGTCTATTACAAGTAAGAGTGGTTTAACACCAGATGATCTCCATAGCAATTAGTCTGTAAGTCAGCCCAGGAACCAAGCCATCCTGTGTCCTCAGGTATAAACTGCATTAAGATGCATTAGACCAGGTGGCTCTAACTGCTCTGTGAGGGAAAACCTACCATCAGTAGCTTTTTTTATGCAGAGGTGTGAAGTCAAACGCTGTTACATTTTATCTAACTATTAGTTCACAAGTGTTAAAGTACCAAGGTAGAGGTTAGAGGAAGTGAAAGAACTTTGGCTAGTTGGTTGTTTTCATTCATTCATGCTTGTGGGCAGAAAACATGATTTTCTGTGGCCAGATTTACATCACAGAGAAAGCGAACAGCAACCTTCTCATGGAGCTTAGGGCCTCTACAGAAGCTGGAAACTGAGAAGAATCAACATGCTGGCATTGTTAAAGTGATGAAACCAACTGGTTTGTTTGCCTTAAATGTTTCCAAAAGGAGTTTTCAGCATTTCTGTACATGACTGTATGAAGCAACAAACAGCTCTTTACTAAAATACACACAGTGCTGTAAAAAAGTACCCCCTTACATATTTCTACTATTTACATTTTCCCCCAGTGATTTCAGGTAATCAAATAAGGTTTAATATCAGACAAAGATCACCTGAGTAAATGCAAAAAGCTGTTTTGAATGATGATTTAAACTAGTGAGGGCTTTATCTAAAGAAATTCCTGAAAAACAGGAAACAAATTCTCTGACATCTATCAGCCTTGAAAGGCTTACAGAGCTGTAATTTCCTAATTAATGAAGCCATAAGCTTGACGCTCTCCATATTTCCTCTTGAATCCACGTCTTGACCCCGAAACAGAAATAACAGACTGGATCCTCTTGATAAAGTCTGTTTACTCCAAAAATAAAGATGATACAGACATAACTTATCCACAAACAATAAAGAGTAAAGAAAATAATATGAATGAGGTCAAAAAACTGGCTCCACTCCAACTATCTGACTCACAACTGAATAGCCACACCCCAAAACTCCTTAACTGTCTAATTCAATTCAAATTCAAAAATACTTTATTAATCCCAAAGGGAAATTAATTGTTTAAGCAATTACATATGCAAATTTAATAGAGGGTCATTTTATTCTAATAAACTTGAGTTATCGTCAGAAATATAAACTTCCTCTATCCTAAATAAAGGTCTAAATAAACTAAAACTGAATTTAGTCTAATACATTACCGGCCCCTAGTTGTTATCAACCGTTCTTGAAACAATTACAAAACAGGTGTAAATTTAAATAAGAAAAGCCTAAATATCACATTTGCTGAGAAAAGAAAGCAAGTCCATTGTCTATCACCTCACGAATGAGGTCTTGACTTTAGAATCCTTTATCAATTATCCTCTGAAGCCTGCAGGAGACATAGCTTTGTTATTGGGTGACAAAGTTGGTTTGTCCTCGTCTTAACTTTCACCTGCCGCACAAAGCCGTTTCTCTCGGGAAAAGTCTCCACAATTCTTCCAAGTGGCCATGAATTTCTTGGTGAGGTGTCATCCACAATCAGAACCAAGCCTTGACATTCTTGGAACTGTAGGAGATATTCCATGCACCAGCGTTTCCAGAAGATACTTGCAAGGTATTGCACCTGTCTCGGGCAGCGATTTGCATACTGATCCTCCTGAAATATCCCTGGTGGTAAGTCAGGTTTGACCTTAAGCAACAACAGATGATAAGGGGTTAGTGCCTCTAGGTCGTAAAGGTCCGATGAAGCCTTTGTAATGGGCCTGCTGTTTATAATTGCATCTGCTTCACAAAGCAAGGTATGTAGACTCTCTTCATCCAAAAGCTGTTCCCTGACTGTGATGTTCAGGATTTTCCTCACTGAACGGATTAGACACTCCCAGCATTTTCCATGTTGTGAAACTCTTGGCGGATTGAAATGCCTCTGAACACCCTTCTGTTGCAAGTGTTTTTCAATCTTGCTTGTGTTCCATTGCTTGTGCCCTTTGTCACCAGTCCTGTTCATAACTTTTATGGACAGGATTTCTAGGCTCTATGGATCTTTTCTTCAAGGACTACTCTTGTTCACAAGTGAGGGAAGAATGGAGCAGGAGGTCGACAGACGGATCGGTGCGGCTGCCACAGTAATGGGGGCAATGCATTCCCTTAGAGATAGGGTGAGGAGCTCGGCCATCCGGGAGGGGCTCGGAGTAGAGCCACTGCTCCTCCACATTGAGAGAAGCCAGTTGAGGTGGCTCGGGCAGCTATACCGGATGCCTCCTGGACGCCTTCCTCAGGAGGTGTTCCAGGCACGTCCCACCGGGAGGAGGCACGGCCCAGGACACGCTGGAGGGACTATGTGTCTTGGCTGGCTTAGGAACGCCTTGGGCTCTCCCCGGAGGAGCTGGAGGAGGTGTCTAGGGAGAGGGACGTCTGGGTGTCTCTGCTGAGTCTGCTCCCCCCGCGACCCAATCCCGGAGTATGAGTAAGAGTACCTTTTGAGTAACGTACAACACAAAGAAAGGACAGAGCAATTATATTTTGAGAGGCTTGATAAACAATTCATGCATGCTGGTTTAAAGTTCGGTGTTATTGTTTGTCTATTTGCAAAAGTTTAGGTCCCATAATTAGGAATGACTGATTTTAAACCTTATATTCTTGTGTGTTATACCCAGCCCCCTTGACACCTGGTCAGTATATGGCTGTCAGCTTTAGCCTATTCCAGCAGTCACAGGTCATTTAATTATTCGGTGGAAATTGTGGGCAATTGATGAAGTACCTGTGTCAGATACAGATCATCTCAATCTTTATCTGTCAGTATCAAAATAGTATGACAATCTGTATCTGTCAATGTCTGTAATACGTCTTTCTCTATACTTCTCTGCAGATAGAGCTTCAGGAGTCGGACCCTGTTGTCCTCAAGTTGGTGCTCTTGTGTAGCTGGCCCTGCAGTGTGTAACTACACAGTTGCCATTTTCAAACAGCGCATTATTCAGAATTGAACCTGCAGGTTGTTCCCCCTCTTCATACCTGCACAGAGATGGAGCAACAGTGGCACAATCCTAGAACAGCACTAAACGTTGAAATGCAATTCATGTATATATAGTCCTGATTAAAGTAATAAAGAACAATGACAAATAAAAAGACATTACTCTAAAACTATTATCCTATTTTACAGAAGTTGTGCTCACTAAGAGGTAGTGATGGGTAAGGAGGATGATTTTGTGGATCCGATGATGTATGAGGGAGATAGAGCACTTGAAATGTCGTAGGGGGCGCTGTTGATCCAAATTCCAATATAATCCAATAGAGCTGTTTGTGGGCTTACAAAGATCAACCATATTCAGTTTGGAGTAAATCGGACCTTCCTGATCGAAGCTACACTCATTTGTTTCTTAGTGGGCAGGGCTAAAGTGATGTCATCAATTGACTGTGTCAACATGTCCACCATTGATCCATGATGATTTACACTAAATTTCAAGTGGATCCGTTGATGTATGAGGGAGATATAGCCCTTAAAGTGTCCTAGGGGGCGCTGTTGATCCAAATTTCAATGTAATCCAATAGAGCTGTTTGGGGGCTGACAGAGATCAACCATATTCAGTTTGGAGTCAATTGGACCTTCCATATGGAAGCTACATTCATTTGTTTATTAGTGGGCAGGGCAAAAGTGATGTCATCAATTGACAAAGATCAACCATATTCAGTTTGGATCAAATCGGACGATGCATGTGTAATTTAGAGGGAAACGTACGGCCATGGCGTGACATCAGAATTCGCCACGCCTCCATGGCCACACCCTCCAGCCAAACCTGTCAGTACTAGAGACTAAGTTAGAACATTGTGTTATCTGTCACTGGAGACAGTTTCATGTTGATTAGGTGAAGGAGATCAAATATGGCCCACACTAAGTGAAAATTACAGTTCCTGGTCTCAGGGGGCGGAGCTTCGATTATGTCAGCATTTGACCATTGAATATTGATCAGAGTGTCATCTGGATCAATCCCAGAAAGTTTCATGTGTCTGTGATTTTCCTTGTAGGAACTATATAAATTTGGTCTTTTATGGCCTTTTGTGTTTTATGTCTTTTACGCCCACACGCTTTCATGTATCAAAAACCTTTTGATAACTTTTGATCCCCAATGCCTTAAGAGTATACTGAGTGATTTTCAAGTCTCCAAGTCAAAAGCTGTAGGAGGAGTTCGCACAGATACGCTAGAAACGCCCAAAACAGGGTCAAAATGGCAACTTCAATCCAAAATGGCCAACTTCCTGTTGGGTTTGGACCAATGCTCCAAGAGACTTTTTTGTAGGTCCTGACAAGTTACACATGTGTACCAAATTTCAGATTCCTCGGTCAAAGCATGGCTTGGGGCTGTTTTTTTTTTATTTGCTAGGGGGCGCTGTGGACGAATTAGGCCACGCCCACCAAATATGTCATCAGATCTCTGTTGGGGACTGGACTAGGATCAATCACATTGAATTTGGTGCAGATCAGATGATGTATGTGGAAGGGAAGGAGCAAAGAAGAAGGCAGCAGCAGTTTCCAATGTCAGTTTCCCATCCTGAGCGGGCTTAAAACGTTATCTGGTGAGTAATAAGTTGATTTTAAAGGTGGTTTTGGCATAATCTGGATTGTGAGTGGATCAAGATGGCTAGTTGTAGTGGGGGGCTTTCGGAAGATGAAAATATGGATATAGGATGGTCTATGGTAGAAAATAGAAGGGGGGATGGGGAAAAGATAAAGTTAAAAGGGGACTAAATTCTGGTAAAAGAATTTCTTCCTCATCATCTTCATGATGAGGAAGAAAGAGTTGAAATACGAAAGAAAATAACGATGGAAAACTTTAAAATTATATTAAAGTTTAAGGCTGGACAGGATATGATTGGAGTAAGTCCTATCAGTTTGTCAAATGGATTAAAGAAAGTTGTTGGAGATGTACAGTTAGCTAAAGTCTTAAGGGATGGAAGGCTACTTATCATTTGTAAAAATGCTGAGGAAAAGAATGAGGCCCTAAAAATACAAATGGTATGTAAAAGAGAAGTGCTGGAAAGAAAGGTAGTTGGGGAAGAAAGAGAAGTAAAAGGAGTAATATCAGGGATTCCTGTTGGAAGAGGATTCCTTGGAGGAGCTAAAGAAAATAATAAAAGGAGGACAGATCACAGGGATCAAACGATTACAGGCTTTCAGGAGTGGGGAGAAAATGGACAGTACATCTGTACTACTGGATTTCAAAGATAATGTTCTGCCTGATAAGGTGATGATTGGTTATATGAGCTTTAATGTAAGAGCTTATATTCCACCACCTCTCAGATGTTATAAATGTCAAAGGTATGGACATATTGCGAACGTTTATAAAGGGAAACAGAGATGTGGTAGATGTCGAAGTGAACATCCTTATGGCAAGTGTGGAAACAATCCAGTTAAATGTTGTAACTGTGTAGGAAGTCATACTGCAGCATATGCAGGTACATGGCAAGAAAAGAAGCAGTTGAAATTCAAAAAGTTAAAACTGATAAGAGAATTACTTATGCTGAAGCAGTGAAAGAGGTAGAAAATAGTGATAATGATCCAAAAGCAAATTTTGATAGGAAAAGAGGAGAAGACAATAATCAGTGTAATATTACATTGGAAAAATTGATTCCTTTTCTTGCATATATCATAAATTGCTCAGAACAAGCAATAACTAAAACTGAGAAAATAAAAATCATTGTAAAGGCAGCTACAAAGTTTTTTAATGTCAAAGATTTATCATGGGAATAAATTCATGATGAACTTAGACATGGGGAAGGATCATCTGAAGCTGAGGCTTCTCAAATTGTTACATAATTCTAATATTACAATGGAACGCTCGTAGTCTAATAGCAAATGGTCAGGAATTTAAAGGCTTCATTAATAATTTAAATACAAAACCAGACATAATATGCATTCAAGAAACATGGCTCAAGCCATCATTGCGGTTTAGTGTTCTGGTTACTCAGTCTTACGTAAAGATAGAAAGATAGAATAAATGGGAATGGAGGAGGTTGTGCCATATTCTTAAAGGAAAACATAAAATTTATTCAGCTCCAAATAATAACAGACTTAGAACTTATTGCTGTAGAAATTTGGACAAATAATGGGAATATTACAATAATAAATTATTACAATCCTTGCAAACAATTAGTAAAGTTAAAACTTGAAACTATCCTAGAACACTGGAGAGGGAAAATAGTTTGGTGTGGGGACTTCAATGTACATAGCACTTTATGGTGAGATCAAGATGATTATAATGGAGGAATTTTAGAAGAGATGATTGAAGAAAAAGAATTGGTAATATTAAACTATAAAAATTTGCATTTCCTGCAAAAATGCAGTGTAAATGCTGTAAGCTGAATTTTGTAGCTGAAAGCTGGTAGAAACAAGTTGAAATTGACTCCAGATAATCTGCTTAAATTTAATGAATTAGAAGAAAACAGAAATGCTAAACTCATGTTGAAAGCTGGCAGAAAGTGGTTAAGGTTGACAGCAGATATCAGCTGAAATCTGATAAATTGGTAGAAATAGCAGAAACATCAAAGATAAACTGTCATCTGATCTCTTTAATCAGGAAGACTATCAGGTATAAAACACCGTAACAAAGTAAAGTTACCTCAAAACTACTCGAAATAGTTGTTGAAATACAAGAACTGACAAAAATATTTAAAAGAAAACAAGAAAGAGCTGCCCATAGATGAGCTGAAAAAGCATAGACTGAAGCAAAAATATAGCCTAAGAAGTTGAAGTCAGTGCTAAAATATATATAAAATGGCAGAAAATTCAGAAAAAGAATGAACTAACAACAAATACGCTGAAGATACACAAAAACAAACAGGAAATTGCCTAAAAATGCAAAAGTGTTCTTCAGCTAAGAGACAAAAGATGAGAAAGATAAGCTAAAATGCTAACATTAGCATATTGGCTATCACTAGCATGAAGGCTGATATTAATTTACCCCATCTACTATTCAAAAACAATGTATAAGCTAAAATTAGCTAAAATGGTAATGTTAACAACAGCCTATATTCAAAAGTCTATGAAATTGCCTTTTAAAATTATTCACTCTTGTTCAGGTTTTGGAACAGCAGTAGAAGCTGTTTAAGTTGCTTTAATCAAATTGTTGCTGTTTTGATGCCCCCCTGGGACCTATGAAGATGGTCTCACTTTCATAAGTCACAGAGTAGTGCTTTCTCACTGGTTCTGATAAATTTGGACGTGGTTCTGGTGGAGTATTTGTTCAAGGTTCTTATGGAGATTTTTGCCAGGTTCTGGTGGAGTTGGGACCTGATTTTGATTAAGGTTTCTGCCTGGTTCTGATAGAGTTGGGACCTTGATCTGATAGAGGTTTATACCTGATTCTGATGAAAATTTGTAGAAGGTTCTTAAAAAGATTTTTTTTTGCTTCTGATGGAGCTTTTTGCCAGGTTCTGATGGAGTTTTGACCCGGTTCTTACAGAGGTTTCTTCCTGGTTCTGATAGAGTTTGGATCTGGCTCTGATGGAGATCTGTACCTGGTTCTGATGGAGGTTTTGTTCCTGGTACTGATGGAGCTTTTTGCCAGGCTCTGAAGGAGTTTGGACCTGGTTCTGATAGAAGGTTCCTCCTGGTTCTGAAGGTGATTTGGACCTGCTTCTGGTGGAGGGTCCCTAACTGATTCTGATGGAGTTTGGGTGAAGTNCTGGTACTGATGGAGCTTTTTGCCAGGTTCTGAAGGAGTTTGGACCTGGTTCTGATAGAAGGTTCCT
The DNA here is from genome assembly GCA_036250325.1 of Characodon lateralis. Taxonomy (NCBI): domain Eukaryota; kingdom Metazoa; phylum Chordata; class Actinopteri; order Cyprinodontiformes; family Goodeidae; genus Characodon; species Characodon lateralis. The sequence goes on from JAHUTJ010035880.1 coordinate 9,031, forward strand.
CCTGGTTCTGAAGGTGATTTGGACCTGCTTCTGGTGGAGGGTCCCTAACTGATTCTGATGGAGTTTGGGTGAAGTTCCGGTGGAGATTTGTTCCAGGTTCTGATGCTTTTTGGAACTGGTTCTGAAAGAGGTTTCTTTCGGGTTCTGACTGAGTTTGGACCTGGTTCTGATAGTGGGTGACTAACTGGTCCTGATGGAGAATTCCTCCTGGTTCTGATGGAGTTTGGGTCTGGTTCTGATGGAGATTTTCTCCAGGTTCTGATGGAGTTTGGACCTGGTTCTTATAGAGGTTTCTTCCTGGTTCTGATGGAGTTTAGATCTGGTTCTGATGAATGTTTCTCCTTGGCTCTTATAGAATTTGGACCTGTTTCAGATGGAGGTTTGTACATGGTTCTGATGAAGATTTGTACCTGGTTCTGATAGAGTTTCCATCTGATTCTGATGGATTTTGGACGAGATTCAGATGGAGTTTGGGTCTGGTTCTGATGAAGACTTGTTCCAGGTTCTGATGGATATTGGACATGGTTCTGATAGAGGTTCTTCCTGGTTCGGACAGATTTTGGACCTGGTTCTGATGGAAGGCCTATATGCAAAAGTCTATGGAATTGCCTTCTAAATTTAATCACTGTTGTCTAGTTGTTGGAACAGCAGTACATGCTGTTTAAATACTCAACACAAAAAGGCCGCCATGTAGTTGCTTCCTATGAAGATGGTCAAAGGGTTAGGGGTCGGGTCACGTTTAGGCCATAGAAACGAATGAAAATGAATGGAAGTCAATGCAAAGTCCTCAAAAAGATAGTAATCAATGGATATGTGTGTGTGTGTGTGTGTGTGTGTGTGTGTGTGTGTGTGTGTGTGTGTCAGGGCTCTTGTGTGTGTCTGAGTAGGAGACAGGGAGAGAAGAAAGGCAGAGTCACATATCTCTGCAGACCCCACACACCCTGCACATAAACTGTTTAGAGTTTTACCTTCAGGCCGCCGCTACAGAGCACTGTTTACAAGAACCAGCCGCCACAGAGACAGTTTCTTCTCCCAGGCTGTTTCTCTGATGAACATTCAATAGAGTACAGAACAACAGCATACAGATGTTGCAAATGCACCTTTTTATTAGATATGTGTATATTGTACA
>JAHUTJ010035881.1:0-10155 GCA_036250325.1 Characodon lateralis
TGAAATATTTCAGTTAGTGTGCAATGAATCTAAAATATATGAATGTTAAATTTTCATCATGACATTATGGAAAATAATGAACTTTATCACAATATGCTAATATTTTGAGAAGGACCTGTAAATACAATACAGTTGAAAACTGCGATGATCCACAATTTCCTCACTGTTCTCTTAATTTTCTGTTATCACAATTTCCCCACTACTTCCTTCAAACATAAGCAAATGATCAAGATTGTACATTAATGGTACTGAAAGTCCATCAAACTGGCCAAAAATATTTGCATGCGGAGCTTTAATGCATGCACATTGAAATATATATACAGAACAAAAGGTAAATGAAGTTTGAAAAAAAAATTGTTTTTGTCCATAGTTATCTGGATCTGGAAAATCACAAAATCAGATTCCATACTTTTCCAGACGTTCCAAACCATAAATAAATATGGCTGCAGTGTATAAATAATGATTTCTCCCAGTTGGCAGATTTATTTTTTATTGATTGCTTGTATGCTGGGATTTTCCAGGTCAGGTTTCATAAATCCCACATGTAAATTAACCCAAATTTTGTCAGTTTTAATAAATGAGTCCCAGTATAATTCTGATGCGCACCTTGAGAGAAAATGGCTGGGCAAGGTGGATCATCACACTTGTAGCTGGTTTGGTCCAGAGAAGTGACAACAGCCACTGCATCACAGACTTTGATCCAAACTGTGTGGATAAGGAAAAAAATATAAATCAGTAAACAGAAACTCACTTCATTATATCTCAGTAATTAAAGAAGCAGGAGGGACATTCCAACTCTAACAACTTGACAACCATGATGTACAACAAGTACTAAGACATAAATGGCTATATAAATGCAAGAACTGTGCGTTCTGTATTTTCTGTGTGCCGTGTCTGAATGAAAGAACAAAATGATCGGGTGAGAACCCTATTATTGCAATTAACAGAGAGCAACACCCACTCTCTATAGCAGAGCTTTGACGTGTAGATAACAGAGGGCAGCTTTTATGGAGCGTAACAGCTATCAATGATGCCTTGAAAAAAAATTATCAGCAAACCCTCAACTAATCAAGCACTGCAGTCTGATGAGGAAACAAGAGAAACTGTGAGAGCCTCTAACAGTGGTTATGTCACTAAAAAGTTTTTCCCATTGATCCTAAATGTGACACAATTAACCCTCTCCCAGGACAACCCTGAGACAACTGTGTCAGCAACACTGACATCCTGAGCCTTGCTGAAGTGAGAAATATTCATAGTCTGTACTGAAATAGGCACTCATGGACTCAACAGTCTGGTTTAACCATTATGAACCATTATGCTTTCAACAAACCTCTTTAGAAGATGTAGATAGAAAGCATATGGCGTTATGGATTTAGAGGATTCTGCCCCTTTGCGAACCCGTTTAGAACAAAGCTTTACACTAAGTAAAGGAAATGCACTCGTTAAACAGTAAAAGAAAATACCCAAGTGGTGCATGCACCTACTTCTGATGCAAATAAAAGGGTGGTGCTGATGCTGAGCAAATATAAAGCTCTAAACTGACTCTGGCAGAGTGGTAGAGTCTCTTTCTGTTTCAATGCTTCCTTCACTTTTAGTGGCAAAGCTCTCTCTGAGAGCATTTCCACCAAAGCAGTTTCAGTGCTTAACAAACGATGGTACCAGTTCTTAAATGGCTCTTTAAAGGAACCAGTTATGATGAACACAACCAGAGAGCACGCTCGGAGCCACATCAAATCAAAATAAATGTTTCATCCTCCTTGTTTTTGCCACGGATCACAGAGCAGGGAGACAGTTTAACCTTACAAAATTCTAAAGAACTCAGCATCCTGGCAAACAGATGTCCTAATAGGATCATATTAATTTAGTAATAATGTTTTAGACAAAATAAACGCCTCATAATTTCCATTAGTTGAACTGATCAGTAACAGCAGGGCAGGAAAACACGGGTCAAAAAGACATTTAGAGCAGGATTTATCAATATCGCATGGCCATATTTAACAGTCCCCAACTCTTCATGAAAGAGGCTCTTTCCTCCGATCCGAGTAAGGTGGTAAGAGAGAACCAATTTATGTACCGAGCCAGAGTTTAGATTTAAAGAAACAGAAAGAACTGATGCTAAGCAGGCAGCAGCACCAATTTACCACAGGAACTGGTTTGGTGGAAAGCCCCCTCTTTAAAACATGTATAGAGCTTGTGCTCGAGCAAATGCTACGTTTAACTCCAGTTCTTCCTGTTTCTAACACTGTTTCCAACACTCCAAGTATAAAAAAACCTGGTGCTATCCCACCACCTGCTCTTAACTGGTCCTGGGGGAAGACAGACTTCCACCAGGAGCAGGAGGTAGGCTCATGGAGACTAACAATCCATAAAGGTTTGAGGACCACTCACTACTGCCCAGTTAGTTTTAATCTGGCTTATCCCTATCCTCACTCAGATCTTCAACAAGTCTCTAGAGCTGTGTGAGGTTCCCTTGTGCTCCAATTGCCAAGAACCATCAGGACTGGTGCCCCCCAGGGTTGTGTTCTCTCCCCATTCCTCTTCTGCAGGACACAAACGACTGCACCTCAGCAACGCGTCCATGAAACTCCTTAAGTTTGCAGATGACACCATTGTTATTGGTCTAATCCAAGACAGTGACAAGTCTGCATACAAACAGGAGGTGGATTGGCTTGTCCACTGGTGTGGTCAGTACCACCTGGAACTAAATCCGTTTAGGACTGTGGAGTTAACGACAAACGTCCGTAGAACAATCCCCACACTGGCTCCTTCCATCATCAACAGCACTGTGTTTACTATGGATAACCTTTTTTCTATTTGTAGGGTCAGGAAAAGGCCAGCTAACATCTCTGCAGAGCCCACACATCCTGGTCACAAACTGTTAGACTTTTACCTTCAGGTCAGCGCTTTTTGCAAAAACCAGCTGCCACAGAGACAGTTTCGTCCCGCAGGCTGTCTCTCTGATGATCACAATGAACCCCTTACAGCCAGAGTAGTCAGCTACTTTGATGTGAAACAAAATAAGCTGATTTCCACATATTAATACTTAATATCTGTACACTGTCTCACAAAATCTTGGCCAATAAAGCTGATTCTGATACCAGTACAATTTAACATTAATGAAAGGTTGGAGATCACTGTCCCTTATTTTCAGTTGTATGTTTTGTCACTAAGATTTATGTTGTTCAACCTGTCCCAAAGAACAACACTGACAGCTGGTGTTCAAACTCTTGCTAGTGCTTGCTTAACATCAGATTTTGTGTTTGCACCACTGCGAGCCCCGGACTCTGGGCCTGATATACTGGTTCTATCTTGGCACCTATTCTGAAGCGGGCCAGAGGAAAGACGCCTTTATTCAGGAGCTGGTGCTCACACTAACAACCAATAATGATGCCAGTAACTTGTTTAGAACTGCCAAGACAGTTTTGCTTTTGATCGGTCTAGACAAAAGACAGAAGACAAAAAACAGTAAAAAACAATGAGCTTCACCATTAATAGAACGTTATATCGACTCTGGGTTAATGGGAGAAGTTGCATTTACAGCTGATATTTTAAAATGTACCCATTACCGCATTTTTCTTTTTTTATATTTCTTAAAATAATGTCAGTGTTTTTATATTGTCTGGTAGAGTAAATATAACCTATTGGGAAGATTGAGCTGCTTCTTGCAGCACTGCTTGTACCAGCAGATTAGGAGTGTGAAGCGTTCATAAACACTTAATAATTCGGGATATTCGGGAATCTATTTGTAGGGATACTGAGTTAAATAATATGACTTGTATAGTTAAAACTGCAATCCTCAAAAAAAAAAGCTGAATAAAACAGAAAAGAGGGTAAGACATTAACTGGATGAGACTTTTACAGTCGTGTTCCTCAATATTTTTCCAGTTCAAGATTCCAAACTTTTACAAACTCAAACCCTTATATTGCTTTTACCATGGACATTTCAAAGCAAAACGTTTACTTTGAAAATGCTTGTACAGTTTAATTATCCACCTGTACCATATCTCGTGAAAGTAAAACTGAAGTTGGCTTTTGATTCAGCATTTTAATAAAGGGCTGTTTCACAGGTTTGTATTTAGAGCAACTAAATTTGAAAATCAATTATAGAATACAGAATTACAGATTTTTAAAATCAGGATATGTTATTTAAAGCACAGCTTTCTATAACTGATAAAAATTTACAAACAGAAAATGTTTAATAGCTCTCAATGATTTGTTTTGCACATTACCCCTTTAGATTATGATCTAAGGGGGGTTACAACTTTAAACCGCAGATTTAATGGCGTCTAGAGGCCAAAAAGTAGTGAAATGCCCCCTTTTATTTTTGTAAAACTCATTAACCAAAATACTAGTGGCTAACATGCCAAGCTCAAATTGTGATCTGGCAAACAAAAGAAAAAGGATGTCATTCAAATATAAATCACTGATAAAGGGGACTGAATTTCTTTTTAGAAAATTCCAGATTTTACCTTTTAGACAATGGATTAGAAATTAATGTCGAGTAACTCAAGAACTCAATTTTCTTTTTCCATACTTTCCAAACCTGACAAATTAAAGCAAAATTCAACACTTTTTAAGACTGTAGAAACTCTGTAATAATGACGTGGCTCCGAGCTGTCTCATGGGCTGTGGAAACCAAAATGTTTTTTTTATATAACAAGTTAAGAACTCGCTCTTTCACTAGCCCTGCACTAGCCCCTGCAGGTACTGCAACTGTTTTGGTGGAAAATCCCTAATACAGTAATGTTAAAGATAAATAAATACATATAAATAAGCATGCTCTCTTTTATATCATAGCTTTAACGTATAAATGGTCTGGTTTATACAGACCATTTATACATTGGTCTGACTGTCTCAGACTGATTGAATGGTCTGATAAGGCTGTAACATTATTTAAATCTCATGTCAACACCCACTGGAAAAAACTAAGAACACCCCTAAAGCTCTAAAATAATACACAAAATATATAAAAACCCTAAAATTATAAGAGGGTGTACTATCTTTTCTGTTTGCATTGCATCAGTTCCAAATGTGTGAAGTGATAAGCTTCTTTAGCTGTAGGAGCACAATCAAGTCGTAGGCTGAATGTTTTTACACAGATTTCTGAGCAAATTCTGGAAGCGTACTACCAACAAACATGCGAGATGTGACTCAGTCAGTTATGACTATGCTATTTTCTGATGCAAATGACCACACTGAGTGATTAAATTACTTCAACTGACTCCGTGAGTTGCATGTCAAACCAAATCAGGTTGATAACAAGCAAAGCAAACTAAACTACTGTAACTTGCTTCCTGTCGGTAACTGAACACCAACATCTGTCGCCTTCTGCAACATCTCTGCCTCACATTTCTTCCTCTCACAGCTTGAGAAACCAAATCTGCTGTGTTGCTCTTGAGGGGATAACGGTTACAGATGGGTCCTATTAACTGTGTTCCAGCAAGTGTATGTTTACATGCATGCACCTTTACGTTGGTCACAGAGTCGTATGAGATGCCCACAGGGACCAGACTGACATCAGGGACAGATCCCTCTTTGATGAGCTGCCTGATGCGAGCCAGCCACTGCCCACCATGGCCAGACTCCGCTGACACACCAATGCTTAACGCCTGACCCTCATGTAGGAGCTCACGTACCAGCTGAGAAGGAGACAGAAAAATTATGCAGAAAACAGTCTGTAAATCCAGGCAGAGAGAGATTAATAACATACAATTCCTCCCATGTGTTTGTAAAATATACAGAAGCAAAGAAGCAAAATGCTGGAGGAAGGGATACAGATGATGGAGGGCAGCTGAAGGATGATAAATCAAAACCAATGGGCAGGGTAGAAAACAGCAAAAAGGAGAAACTGTGGGGGGACACTTTATGACATTCAGAGACACTTCCCTAGCCTAGAGTACTGTTTTCCCCTTACAAACAGGAGAAATTCAATTACCATTGAACAGCAGCTAAGCAGGCCCACACTCAATAAACAATAAAGGTCTATTAACATTGAAATACAACTGATAAACAAGCCTGCTTTCTCACACAAGGCCAATATGCTTACTCACATAAATGGCAAATAAAAGAAATAACGAAGAATGAATAAAAACAGAAACCAATACATAAAACTCTTTTTACATACCACTGGGGTTGTACTGCTGTGTATTATACATTAAGCTTCATAACACTGATCTGAAAGAAGTCTATATCTCTAAATAAAATTTTATATGGCTTCTTAGTAAATAAGTATTTCAATAAGAAGTTAATTTATTTCAATTATTCAATTAAACAAAGTGCAACTTAGACATTATGTAGATTCATTACACATAGTGTGATAACTTTTAAAGATTCATTTATCTTAATTTTGATGATTAATACTTACAGTTAATGAAAATCCCAAAACCCCAGGATATTACATGAAACCAATAAAACTGATATTAATACAGGAATTTTATGCTATGTTCATGCTAATCTTACCATAATCTTAGGAAACACTGCTGACTTGACAGTTGTTCAGCAGACACTCATTAACACCCTCCCCAAGGAGAGAAAGCCACAAAAGGTCATTGCTAAAGAGGCTGGCAGCTCAGAATGCTGCATCCCAGCATAGTAATGGAAAGTTAAGAGAAAAGAAAAAGTTTGGCAGAAAAGGTGAAAAGCAATAATAATAAATGCAACCCTGAGAGGATTAAACCTGACACATCACAAATTAAATTTAGCATTTTATTAGAAAATCGAAGTCCCAGAGAAGTGTGAAGTTTCCACAGTCAGTGATGATTTAGGGATCCATGTCATCTACTGCTGTTGATCCATTGTGTTTTGTCAAGTCCAAAGTCAGAGAATCCATCTTCCAGTAAATTTTAGAGCATCATGCTTCCCTCTGCTGAGATTTAAGGAAATGTTGCTTTAATGGTCTAGCAGGACTTGTCCACACTCCCAAAAGCACCAATAACAGCTTCAATGACCACATTCAATGACCACATCACTGGCCTGACCTGAACCGTATAGATAACCTACAGGGTATTGTCAAGAGAAAGAAGAGAGACACCAGAACCAACAATGCAGGCGAGCTGAAGGAAGCTATCAAAGCAACCTGAGCTTCCTGAACACCTCAGCCGAGCCACAGGCTGATTGTCTCCGAGCCACGCTGCACTAACGCAGTAATTCAAGGAAAAGAAGTCCCAGACAAACATTGAGTGTAAATACACTGCTCAAAAAAATAAAGGGAACACTAAAACAACACAATATAACTTCAAGTAAATCAGACTTCTGTGAAATCAAGCTGTCCACTTAGGAAGCAACATTGACTGACAATCAATTTCACATGCTGTTGTGCAAATGGAAAAGACAACAGGGGGAAATCTTTGGTGATTAGCAAGACACACTCAATAAAGGCGTGGTTCAGCAGGTGGGGACCACAGACCACTTCTCAGTACTTATGCTTTCTGGCTGATGTTTTGGTCACTTTTGAATGTTGGTGGTGCTTTCACACTCGTGGTAGCATGAGACGGACTCTACAACCCACACAAGTGGCTCAGGTAGTGCAGCTCATCCAGGATGGCACATCAATGCGAGCTGTGGCAAGAATGTTTGCTGTGTCTGTTAGCATAGTGTCCAGAGTCTGGAGGCGCTACCAGGAGACAGGCCAGTACACCAGGAGACGTGGAGGAGGCCGTAGGAGGGCAACAACCCAGCAGCAGGACTGCTACCTCCGCCTTTGTGCAAGGAGGAACAGGAGGAGCACTGCCAGAGCCCTGCAAAATGACCTCCAGCAGGCCACAAATGTGCATGTGTCTCCACAAACGGTTAGAAACCGACTCCATGAGGATGATATGAGGGCCTGACGTCCACAAATGGGGGTTGTGCTTACAGCCCAACACCGTGCAGGACGCTTGGCATTTGCTAGAGAACACCAGGATTGGCAAATTGCCACTGGCGCCCTGTGCTCTTCACAGATGAAAGCAGGTTCACACTGAGCACATGTGACAGACGGTACAAAGTCTGGAGACACCATGGAGAGCGATCTGCTGCTTGCAACATCCTTCAGCATGACTGGTTTGGCAGTGGGTCAGTAATGGTGTGGGGTGGCATTTCTTTGGAGGGCTACACAGCCCTCCATGTGCTCGCCAGAGGTAGCCTGACTGCCATTAGGTACCGAGATGAGATCCTCAGAACCCTTGTGAGACCATATGCTGGTGCGGTTGGCCTGCGGTTGGGTTCCTCCTAATGCAGGACAATGCTAGACCTCATGTGGCTGGAGTGTGTCAGCAGTTCCTGCAAGATGAAGACATTGAAGCTATGGACTGATCCGCCCGTTCCCCAGACCTGAATCCGACTGAGCACATCTGGGACATCATGTCTCGCTCCATCCACCAACGTCACGTTGCACCACAGACTGTCCAGGAGTTGGCGGATGCTTTAGTCCAGGTCTGGGAGGAGATCCCTCAGNGTTGGTGGATGCTTTAGTCCAGGTCTGGGAGGAGATCCCTCAGGAGACCATCCGCCGTCTCATCAGGAGCATGCCCAGGCGTTGTAGGGAGGTCATACAGGCACGTGGAGGCCACACACAATACTGAAATATACATCAAAGTTGGATCAGCCTGTAGTGTGTTGTTCCACTTTAATTTTGTGTGTGATTCCAAATCCAGGCCTCCATTGGTTAATAAATTTGATTTCCATTGATGATTTTTGTGTGATTTTGTTGTCAGCACATTCAACTTTGTACAGAACAAAGTATTTAATGAGAATATTTCATTCATTCATATCTAGGATGTGTTATTTGAGTGTTCCCTTTGTTTTTTTGAGCAGTGTATATATCTGAGAATGGAGGCAAAAGTTGGACCCTAAAGGAATTAGATAATACCCACATTAAAACTTCCTCAGTTCTTGTTTTTACAAATTGTCAAAGTTATTTTTTGTTTTGTTAGTCTTTAGTTTAATTTTATCGTTAAAAACCTCAAATTACAATGGTGTCAAGTTGATGATGAGTGTCTAAAAACAAGCTGCCTTATTTCTGCTCAGAGCCATAGCCGGAGCTATTTCTGCCTTTACTTTGAATACTCTCCCTCTATTTATCTTTCTATAGAACAGGGGTCCCAACCCCCAGCCTTTGGTCTAAATCTGAACCCCAAGAGGGTCTTGTCCGAACCGCAAAGCATTATTTCATTTATTATGTAGTTAGATATAGACATTTCTATTCCTGCCGGCTGCCGTGTCTGACTCTGACTTTTAACCATGTCCCAATGGGCGGCTCTGCGGATCAGCGACAGTCTGGTCCGCACACCAAGCCAGCTTGTGGCAGTAATGCACAACATTGTTGTATGCCAACTGTCAGAAAAACGACAAGGAAGAAGATGTCATGCGGGTCCTTTGACGAGGGTTGCTAAGTTACTAGCTTGGGAGCTCATGCTGTCTGACAGTTCAATGATTTGGTGGTGCACAGGCAAGTGAGGAAAAGAAGATGGCTTTGTTAAAAATATATAAAGTGGAAAATCACACATTTGAAGATGAATGGACAGAAGCATAGGCTTTCCTTTTAACTTCCGTTGGGTGTAAGGCCAGTCTGCCTTATATGTTCTGAATCAGTTGGACTTATAAAGATTGGAAATCTAAAGAGACATTATGAAACCAAACATAAGAACTTCAATCAAAGCTATCTGCCTGCGTCTGACGGTATGATAAGGAGAGTAAATAAACTGAGGGGACAGCATGAGCGAGCTACACGGCTGATAACACAGTCTCTTACTGCACAACAGCGAGCATACGAGTGTTCACTGCAAGTACAGTGGAGTTTAGGAAAACGGACGATAAGTTCATCCGAGTCACCAACCTCAGAAATCGCAGGTTAACAGCAGCTCAGATTGGAGAACAGGTCAATGCCACACAGAGTTCTAGCAGCAGACACATCTCTAGAACAACTGTTAAGAGGAGACTGTGTGAATCAGGCCTTCATGGTAAAATAGCTGCTAGGAAACCACTGCTGAGGACAGGCAACAAGCAGAAGAGACTTGTTTGGGCTAAAGAACACAAGGAATGGCCATTAGACAAGTGGAAATCTGTGCTTTGGTCTTATGAGTCCAAGTTTGAGATCTTTGGTTCCAACCACCGTGTCTTTGTGCGGCGCAGAAGAGGTGAACGGATGGACTCTACATGCCTGGTTCCCACCGTGAAGCA
>JAHUTJ010035882.1:0-10152 GCA_036250325.1 Characodon lateralis
ACCCAGAACCAGAACCAAACATGGAGAAGCAGCTTTTAGTTCTTATGCTCCACTAATCTGGAATAAACTCCCAGAAAACTGTAAAAGCGCCGAAACCCTAAGTTGCTTTAAATCAAGATTAAAAACCAATTTGTTTAGAGTGGCCTTTGACTGTGCCATCTAAACATTATTGGTTACGTTTTCAGTCCAATTTTCTTTTCATTTTCTTATCCATCATTCTATTCTCTTTATTTTATTTTATTTGTATTATTATTATTTTATTTTTATTACCTCTGTTGTTTGATTTTCTGTATCATTATAATGTTTTTCCATATGTACAGCGCCTTGAATGCCTTGTTGCTGAAAAGCGCTATATAAATAAACTTGACTTGACTTGACTTGACATTGTTATTGTAGGCAACACCGATAGACAAACAATCAAAATATGTTTATGTAAAAGAAAGTAACAGTTCTGAGCAGCAGTATTCCAAATAATACAAAAACCAAAGGCAAAAAAAAAAAAACTACAACTAATTGTTACTGTGAAAAATAAACAAACAATTTCATTCCAAAGCTAATTTTAATGGTAGGATTTATTTTACAAATTCCATCTTTTCTTCTTTATTTACCATAGATAATTATTTTGCAGACAAATAAGCCTTTATATAATATTTGTTTTGTTTTTGTTTTTCTGTCTGAGGGATAATTTAAAATGATCATTATAAAGAAACTCTTTAACAGACCTATAGTAATGCATCTTTGCCCTGTTGCATAGAAGATTAATGAATGACATCTACAACCCTCAGGGTCAGTGCAAACTAGAGCTTAAAAGTGAAGTAAAAGGAAAATGATTAATGGTTTTCAGCATAATTGTGTAGTGGACTTTTTTTCAGTTACCACGCTGTAGTGACATGTGAGTGAAATGTGAGTTTGTAATCTGGGCTATAAATGTACAGTTTCCTAAGTATTGCTTTTAGAAGTTGATCAGGCTTTTACTCTTTTACTGTATTGCTGTTTTCCTGTTTTCTTTGAGGCTTGATCTGCTAGTTCAGATTTATTTTTTTTCTATAGATATCGCAAATACAGACTTATCTGAGTAAGCTGTAGGCTGTCTGAAAGAGGTAGTAGTTTTGAATGCAACTGAAAATGAAAGCATTTCCAGTTTTTTCCAAATTCATGCTTCAAAACATATCTTCCTAACCTTTATCTAATTTTTACAAAACTCAAAACAAGTGCGTAACATTTTTTGATGTGTATACAGATGTTTATATGATAGTTTCGTATTCAAAACCACCTAACCTGAGACCCAGTCAAAGCCAAGATTTCAGGGGAGGTAAGACCAAGACCAACCGAAAAGAGACCATTTTCATACTGTAATTATTTTAACATAACTGTTGCATTTAAAGAAAATCTGTCTGAATGAATATATGTGGCCCGTTGAGGTGAAGGACTTAACTCAGTTCACGTTCTTTCTTTCTACACGTCATAAAACAGAAAACCACCTTTATACAGTACGGATATTTCATAATTGAACCCACTGGTTACTGACCAAAAGCAATCAACTGAAAACTGTCCAATTTGATTGCAGCATTACTCAGTACTTTCACTTGTTGACAACAGTAAGAAATATGGTGATTAGATTCTGATTTTTTACAATATGTACAAAAGGCCTACATTATTTATTTGAGACGACATCCTTTATAATATTTACTTTTAGATAAATCTGTTCTGTCTACAGTGTATGGCAAATTTGTCTGCTTGCTGCATAAAAGCAGCAATTCTGCACATTTTATTCCTATCTGAACTTAGAAAAAACAGATAGAAGTCTATATAGTCATTTTTGCTTCTTTATCATGCACTTTTCCTCCATACAAGTGAGTCATGGGGAACCTGCATAACATCATCCTTTATACTATTTCTTTCCACCAACGACCACAGGGAGAAAGGCAGAAATAGTTTCTCTGTAAAATCTCACTTTTGGTTACAGAGAAAGTCATTACAGGAACATCACTGTCTGAGTTTAAAAATCATTAAACCATCTTGCTACAGCAAAATGTCCATGGGTGTCATGAGGGCTGACAATACACCTTTCTACCTGCACTGCCTTTTCTCCTGCGTGGACAAGCTGAATTATTAATTGAGTACTTCTTAGTTTTATCTGTTGAGTCTCCAGAATTATGAATGATTTTCACATTTGGTTCAATTTAATAAGTTCTTTTGCAAGTGAAGTGGGATCACTTAAAAAGAACCACAAGCATCCCTTTGAGAAAGTAATTGGACATGGGGCTGGCCTACTGTAAAGGCAATCACCCAACAGCACACTGGCAAAAATAAAATGTCTATCTGTCAAATGCACTGGTGACTAGCTCTCTCCCTTTTCCTAGCCATCTAGGAGATAGTCTAAATGTCAGTGTTTTCTGGGCTCCTAATGTGTTCCTAAAATAGTATCTCCATGGATGAGCCTCTTCTGAAAAGGCGCATTCCAGAAAAGGCGCACTAAATGTGACTCACAGCAGAGACAGCTGAAGCTATGCCATCCTAAAGCCAATTAAACATGCATGGGGGTGTATGTGACCTCAAAAATGGATGGATGGATGGATGGATGGATGGATGGATGGATGGATGGATGGATGGATGGATGGATGGCCTTCCCCATTCCTCCCACTTTTCAGCTCACTATCCTCCACTCCTCAGCTAAGGCTTGTCGTTTTCCCTTTTTGTTGATTGCAGTAAATAATTTATGGTGACCTGTGTTTACCTTTTAAGTGTTTTTCATCCACAGAGCACTCTGATGGAAAATTGAGGTGAAGAGACAATGTTTAAGCTGTGCTCCCGCACAAGCCGGATACAGATGAGTTGGAATGGGTGTTGCTTTGTTTGGGTACATTAGCAGAGGTTAGTGGAGGTCCCCCTTTGCAGCTGAAAGTATTTCTGGAATGGTAGAACAAGGTAATAAAACCTGATAACTGTATTTATATTGGCCATTGGAATTGTTGCAAAGTAGTTCATAATATTTATATCCTGACAAACTGGATCACTGACAGGAAGACTAAAATGTGTACCTAGAATGGGTATGAGAATCATCAGGGATACACTCTCTCTGAAACTTTTTATGGACAAACACAAGAAGAAAACCCAGGGAAGAGCTGTGGATTCCTCTCACCCTGGTAAAGATTTGTAAAAAACCTTTAACTAAATCTACCTTTATATAAGCTGGTAGGACAAGGTTAGGCATTGTTCCTGGGGAAGGCTTGGCCAAAAGTGGACTTGCAAAGGAGGGCTTGGAATCCTTTCATAAATGCTTGCAGTTCTAGTTGAATTTGAATTTGTTTATATGATTTGATCGATTTGATTATATATTTCTGTAAATAGACTGGACTTGCTTGTCTTGTAAAAGGCTTAGAAATGGCATTTGTTGGACTTCTCCATCAGGGATGCGGCAATGAAGACACACGTTTGGATAGCTCCGCCAGTTTCAATCTTAAAATTTCATTTAGGGCAGAGTCAGAGGTGAATTCAGCAATTTACACAAAGTTAAATCAGTAAAGCAGCTATTAACTGTACAAGGACTGACAAAATGCCTAAAAAATTAAGCAACCACAGAAGCAACCATGGAGGCTTAAGCTAATAAGGCTAAAGACGTGGACTTGGGCCTGCACACCAATCCGATATTGGGAGCCATAGCATCACTATGCTTGGAATTGGCAGGTTTTAAAGCTGAAATCTGTACTGATGTCGAGGTCAAGATCGCGGATGCCATAACAGTTTTAAGAGAAGAGGCGGCAAATCTAAAAGCGGAGAATGATTCAGTCTGAAACACAAGATGGATGCACATGGTCAGGAGTTGCAAGAGCTAGTGGAATCAGCTAATAGCTTGGCTGAAATGGCACGAGGGCTTGAAACAACGGTGGAGAAGTTACGAAAGCAGGTTACATTCCAAACAGAAAATGCATGGATTTAGAAGGAAGATCAAAACGCATGAATCTAAGGGTGGCTGGTTTAACAGAAGGCATAGAGGTCAGACCTAGCACAAGGGAGTTTGCGGCCATGGTGTTGAAAGAGGCACTGAATTTGGATGAGATCCCGCTAATTGATGGACCTCACAGAGCCTTTTACTTTATTTTCCTTTTACTAGTGAAGAGTTTTACATTTACGTGGCTTATGGTAGTTTTTGTAACAAATGTTCCTAATTAAGCTTGATATATTTACCCTAGTCGCAGCTTATTAAGAGTGGGGTTGGGTTTATTGTCTTCTGGTTCTCTGCCTTTAGGGTCACGCTAGGGGCTTGATTTTGAGCACACATGTCAGGGATTTATAGAGAGGATAGTTGATGGTTTATGTGGTCCAGAGTGGAATGTGGAGCTCTTGCTCCCCTTGTTAAATTTTGGTCTATTATAAAGAGGTTTTGTGAGTGTTCTTTTTTTGATGTTTTTGGTTTTTTTTTGCGGTGTTAAAGTGTGGGGGGTGAGGAGGTGCTATCTTGAAAGATTCAAGGTCAGTCCCAAGTGACTTCAGGATACACTAGATCAAGATGACAGATATCGGAACAGAACAGTGAAGGAGGCATGAGAGGGGTTAATAATTTTGGCTGTTGGAATGTGAATGGGATTCATGAACCAATAAAACATGGTAAAGTGTTATCACATTTAAGATTGTTGCATTCAGATGTGATTTTGTTTACAAGAGACACATCTTAAAAAGAATGCTCACTGCAAAATTAGAGCTAAATGGATAGGGCAAGTATTTCATTCAAAATTCTCTGAAAAGGCAAGGGGAGTAGCAATAATTGTTCAGAAGAATGTACCATTTGTACATCAAACTAAAATTGTGGATAATGACGGAAGATTTCTTATAGTTGTTGGAGAGATTTGGTCCACCCCAGTTACATTATTGAATATTTATGGTCCAAATAGAGATCATCAAGAATAAAAACAAAAAACAAAAAAAAATGTTGTTTAATGCCAGACATGTCAACAACTAATTTAATTCTTGGGGGTGATTTTAATTTAGCTCTTGATGAGTATCTGGTCCACCCCAAGGGGGACTCCTTCTCATACTTCAGTGATTTTAAAATCATATAAGGCAAATGTTAAAACCATCAGGGAGAGAATACTCATTTCATTCTGCATTTCATAATACATATTCGAGGACAGACTTTTATTTACTTGACAACACACTCATGCAGGGAGTGCAAGATGTAAAATGTGAAAATTATTATTTCTGATCACTGATCATTATTCATGTCTTTGATGTTGCTCGAATCAAGAGGAAATCATAAGGCTTGGAAGCTAGATCCTCAACTTCTATCCAAGGAAAAATTCTGTAGCTATCTGGAAAGGGAGATTAAGCAGTTTGTTTGTGGCACATGATGTGGACGAGGTTTCTCCTAGTTTGTTATGGGAGACATTTAAGGCAATAGAACTCTTTCTCAACCTTTCAATTTACCTTGTGGTACACGGCAAGGTTGCTCCCTGAGCCCTCTACTTTTTAGTCTGGCATTAGAACTGCTGGCTGAAATGATTGGAAGACATAAAAACATTCCTGGCTGCAATACAAAATATACAGTACTTCAAACACTGACGATAATTTGATGTACATCAACAAACTGCAAGAGTCTATTCCCAAGGTGTTGGAAATAATCGCGCTTTTTATTTCTTCCTCAGGGTACAGGATAAAGTGGGGAAAAAGTTAACTTATGCCAATTAAGTGTGATGAGCCTGATTCTCTTAATCAGTTGCCTTTTCAAATATTGCTTCTGAAAAATATACATTTGGGAATTGAGATTACAAAATGTTATAAGTTCTTGTATGAAGCTGCAATGGAAATTCTTGTATTGAGTGTTCTAAAGTTTTCCAAAGTGTATGACCTTTAGGTTACCTCTCTCCTCAGAACATCTGTGTTAGAGGAGGAAGCTGTAAAAGCCAGTATCAGACATTTAATGGTTAAAACCCATCCTTTAGGGTGATGTCTCAGGAGCAGATGGTCTGCTCGTAGATAACTTTGTTACCGCTGACCCGAGGAGGGTCTAGGGCCATAAAGCACAAACTCTTTTAAGTTGAGGTAACACCCACATGCTCTTTAAATACTGTGTGTAAATGTTGATTGGGGCTCTGCTTCACTGACCAAGCTGAGTGACAGGATCTTCAAACACTGAATGCCTTTGAATAAAACTTATAAAGACAAAGTCCGGACTTTCTTTTGTTGTGAGTTAATTTCTCTCCCACTTTGATAAGAAAATTCCATTACAATTTTTGCGTCACGAACAGGATCTAACGTGCCAGAGGAAACCTCAGGAGGAGACACAGACGACTGGCCAGCCTGGAGATGTTGTCCTCAGTCCACCTCCATTTTACGGAGAGGAGTCCTCGTGCCCGCCTGCATCTTCTGGCCGATTGGATCCGAACTATTTGTCTACAAATATATCTGGGTGAGAAGTTGCTCTGAATTATATAATATATATATATTTTAATTATTATTACACATTAATCATCATCTCCTAACTAATTAATTAGGTTCCGGAGTTGTGAGAGGGAGGACATCGGCTGAGGGCCAGGTTACCCTGTAAGGAATACATGGAGGTTCTTATTGGTAACAATAAGATAAAGCAAAACACAGGGTTTTGCGGGTGGCTTTTTGCAATTTTCTACACCTCATAAAAGGAGAAAAGCCAGACGGCAGACATGCCGCTGAACGGGTAAAAAAATGGTTCCGGAACCTCAGAGGCATCAGGGGTGCATCCTTCTCCAGACTCTGTGATTTATAAAATAATGAAAGGAAAAGGTGGGGATGATTGTGTTAAATGTGCTTTAATTTGGGAAGATAAGTTTGGTTTTCCACAGCGTGGAAGTTTGAGTGTAAATAAGTTAAATAGTAAAAAAAAATTTTTAAATAGTTTAAAGTAAAACAGTTGATGGATGGAGATGGGAAAAATAAAAAAAACATAAGAAAAAGATTAAAAAAGCACAGAGTGCATCAATTAAGGGGTTAAAGAGTTACACCTTTCCTGCAGGAAGTTTGGGATTTGAGTGCAACATCTGCGTTTTTGAGTCTGGACTTTAGAAACCTGCCCTTCCCATGGCTACTCCACCAGAGACGCTTCTTCAGTATGGCCTGAAAGAGAGAGGGTCTGCCTGTCTGTGTCATATTGCTTTAACGGATTTGACCCACATGCAGAAAGCAATTCAGGAGACAGAGTTTTACGGTAAAGTGTTTATTTACAGTGCAGTGACGTGGGCAGGGAAACTGGAACTGGGAAACCAACTGTAAAAATAAACAGGCTGGTAAGCAGCAGGGTCAAAACTAAAGAATAATAATTCAGCCTTACTGGGTTGAAGGAATGATCCGCCAGAGGGTGAGGAGCGGAGAGACCAAATAGTTGTTTACCTGTGAGACAGATGAAGGTGGATAATGGAGTGTCAGGATGATAAGATGGTCCAGGGTTTTTCAGAAGTAGGTGCAGTGGAAGGAGGAGGGTAGACAGGGTTCTTGAATGGTATCCAAGGGGCGAAGAATTCAGGAGGCTGCCAACCAGTGAGGTCCAAGAGGTTTGAGTCTTTGTTCATGGAGCTAGATAGCTTCTTTCCAAAAGTGGTAGATCCAGGCAGAGTTCCATACGAAAAGACAAGGTCAGGTTCTGGTAATCCTGCAAGGTAACAAATACAAATTACTAAGAGTTAAGGCAAGGAACAAGACAAGGTAATGTGGCTTGAGCTCTACCACTAAGGGACAACACTCTGGCAGTGGGTTGCTGGCAACCTCCTCCTAATATTCTCCTCAGCAGATAATCAAGGAATGATGAACACCTGTCACCTCTCCTCCAGGTTCCACGCCATCTAGGGGCTAAGCACAGTAAAAGCACCAAACACACAGACAAAGCACATATCCTGACAGTCTGCCTGCCTGCCTGCTTGCTGCAAATGACAGTGTGAGTTTCCAACAGAACGAAACTCAGAAGAAGTCTGTCCCCAAACCCACTGAGATGGACAACGATCCATGCTATTTGCCAGAGCCAGAAGCGCGATACACTGGATTTATATTGAAAGCACATCTTATGCGGGCAGAAGAGAAACAGGCCAGAGCAAAGTTCTTTCTCCCTCCTGGAGAAGTTAAAGTGGACACGGAAAGATTTAATGTCCCACCAACACACCTGGGAAGGGCCTGGTTTTTTTTTGGACTGATAGAGGACTGTGTGCCATGACAGTCTGACACTGGAGCGATTACGAAACTGATGGGGGTAATGTACAAACACACACACATTTGCATAAATCTTTTCCTATTTTCTGCAACGAAGAACGCTTATTAACCACTGCTCATGTGACACACTTGCTTGATGTTGACAGATATAGCAGGTTAAAATATTATTTTAGGGTTAGAAAAGTATCTTCAAAAGGGTGATAACTTAGCTCATTTGATACTTTCCAGTTAATTCTTTTAGAGAAGCAAGTTCTCTTTCGTCGTGGAATATTCAGGGTCAANTCAGGGTCAATTATTCTAGTTATTAAAAGTTATTAAAAAGCAGAGGAAGTTACAACATCTCCAAAACTCAGCAGTAACCATGTGTTTCTATGTTATTCTCAGGACAGATCTCATGAAGGAGCATTTTCAAAACCCATCGCATGCGTAACACCTGATGGGGTCTCTTTCAGGTATTGTTTTCTGTTGTCAGAGTTTGTATCCCATAAATCTAATGGGTAGAGACCTCATTAAAACAGGTTTAGGTTTACTGCAGATGGTCTTCATACAGTCTCTGACACAGTACTTACAGTTTGGTGCAGTTTTTGTCCGCAAGTGCTAACTTACACTTATGGAAGGTACAAATTTCACAGCAGCTGCTGGGAACAGGTTTTTTTTCTTCCCTCTTCTGATTTATGCAGCATGTTTATTTACACTGTACCTTATATCAGGTCCTGACAAAAACTATGAAAGGCTTGGTTCTGCAGGTTCTTTTTTCTCCCTTTGGGGAAGGAAAGGAAACCTAATCAATTCTGTGTTGCACAGAAATATTAAAACACTTGTTGTTTTCTAAGATATCTTTGGCATTTTAAACATTTTAAAATTTTTGAGAGTAATTGGTTTTGTTAAACACATTTTCCTCGGCAAAGCGAACCTTTAAAATGAGAATGGGAAAAATTGGGTTATTTTTGAAGGTAAGAAAGATTCTGATTGGACAGTGGTACCACACAAAATTTAACTAATCTCATGTTCCCTAAAAGACTCTGCATAGAAAAGCCTTCAGAACTGTGAAGTTATTTCCCACTAAGGTACCAAATTTTTTAAGCATGCTTTTTCTTTATTTTAAAACAGATCTGTGTTTTTGTTTTGTTTTTGGCTTTTTAGCATAATGTTTGTCTGAAGCTTCTTATGAACTGGGTTAGGAGCAAATATGATCTGAGGTAAATTAGGAGCTGTGAACTAGTGATTTTTAAATCTGATTATTGTCCAAGCAGAAATAATACACTAATAGGTCTGGGGATATTTAGCCAATCCTTCAATCTCTGCAGAAAGCTAGCATCATTGTTCAATGCAGCAGTCCTCAACCTATGGTTCCTGGACTCCTGAAGCCCGTAAGCCATAGATTTTGGGTCCATAAAATTATAATAATTAATTAAAGGTAGACCGATTACCTATTAAAACATATCTAAGCCAATGATGGGTTCCAGTCAATTGGTGGCTTTGAAATGCAATAATACTCAAACTTTCTACTCTGGGGAACACAGATAGGGGTTGAAGAGTTTTGTTTTGGAACCAAGGTTAGGATTTTTGTAACGGAATAAAGACAAGTAAAATCCTTCATTTTAGGAAAAGAAAAGAAATAAAGGCTCTCTCAACACTAAAGAGGATGGTCAAATCAAACTCCAATCTCCTTGTTTGATTTCTTAGGGTTTAAAGATTAAAAGAATACATAGGAGTAGAAAGGTACACAAGGTAATTTCAGATTACTAAATAATAAAATATTGGAACATGTATCAGCATTTAGATTATTAAATAGGGGTTCTAGTAATAATTTTCTCCCCAACTCTCAAAATTTAAATAGCCAAATTAAGGACAATTATATGTGTCCTCCCTTTGAAACACTATGTGGAAAAAAGTCCAGTTTGGAGTCAAGCTTCTTATCTTAATTTCTGATTAAGTCAAACACTGCAGTTTTTGTTTTGTTTGGGTAGACCATAAAAA
>JAHUTJ010035883.1:0-10150 GCA_036250325.1 Characodon lateralis
ACAACCAGCACACACTCATTCATACACCTAAGGGCAATTTAGAGTTACCAATTAACCTAACAGGCATGTCTTTGGACTGTGGGAGGAAGCCGGAGTACCCGGTGAGAACCCACGGATGCACGGGGAGAACATGTAAACTCCATGCAGAAGAATGTTTTTATTATCTGTAACCAATAATCACCAAATGACAGGAAATATTTCTTTCACATAGACTGAAAAAAATATTTCACTCTATGTATGATAAATCTGTATAATACATTTGTTTCACTTTAAATATGAATGAAAAAAATATTTTCACAAGATTCCAATTTTTTAGATGTACCTATAAATGGATCACACATGTGGTGTTTTCAACAACAAACTAAAAACAGCAGATATACTCAACTCGACTTTGAACCTTTGCCAAGAACATTGTGTTTCAGCATTTTAAATGAGCTGGACCTTGGTTATATGGCTTTGAGACAAACACAAAAACAGGCCAAATTTCTCATTTGATTGCCCACACACCAAACAAAGGAGTTTTTATTGGCCAAACAAGGCAAGAATAAAGTTACGTAACAACTTTGACAGGATAAGGATTTTCTTTCCTCATAAGGTAATTTAAATGTTTCCTATTTTCACCTGGAGGAGTAAGCAGACAAATTAAATTATCTAAGAGATCTGCCCCTAAGATTTCTTTAATCAAACTAGCAGAACATCTGCAATTTAGTCTGTAAATCTATAAAGAGATGCTAAAATAGGAGAAGCCAGGATTTTAGAGAAACACGAGTCTGGAAATTGTTTCAGGAGTTGCTCAAAAGTAAACCAGAGCTGAAATTGTAACAAATGGTTTGATATTACGATGACATTGCACTCTGTGTCTTACAGGTATCTTCTGTTTTTGTTTTCTTTGTCATACATAAGTGTTTCAGAATCTTAAAGACATTTACATTTCAAAGATAACCTGAGTAAATACAAAAAGTTTTCAAAAAGCAGTTTTCCGGTCATAGTTTTATTTATTAAGGTAAAAATTATATATTAATCTTTGCAGAATTGTTGTATTTCAGCTACATTTCAAGCATAAACATATTTTTTTAAGGTCATGATACAGGATCTCAACAGGATTTAAGTCCAGACTTTGACTAAGCCACTCCAAATCCAGCATTTTATTCTATTTCGTTGTTATTTTATTAGCCATTCAGAGGTGTAGTTGCTTGTGCACTGAAGATCATTGTACTGTTGCATAAGCCAAGTGTCTGCATTCAAGATAGACATTCTGCTTTAGGATTTACTCCTAGAGAGCCGAATTTATGGCTCCATCAATTACAACAAGTCACCAGGTTCTGAAGCAGCCCCAGATCATCCTATTACCACCACCATGTTTGCATGATGTTCTTTTTCTGAAATGATGCGTTAGTTTTACCTCAGGTGCGCCAGGACACCTTCCAATAGGGTCCAGTTTTGTCTCATCAGTCTACAAAGTATTTTTTTGTCCTGGGGATCATCAGGATGCCTTTTTGGAAAATGTGTTATGTGCCTTTATGTTCTCTTGGCTCAGTTATCTTTCTTATTGTTGAATCGTGAACTCTGACCCTAAGTAAAGCAAGTGAGGCCTCCAGCCCTTTAGATGTTGTTGTGCGTTCTTTTGTGAACCCCATCAATGAGCTGTTGGAGCAATTTTGGTAGGCCAGACACTCCTTGGAAGGTTCTCCACGGTTCCATGTTCCTCCATTTGTGGATGACGGTTCTCTGGAGTTCCACAGCCTTAGAAATGGATTTGTAACCCATTCCAAACTGATAAGACGTCAGTGATTTTCACATCTGTTCTTAACTTTCCTTAGATCGGGACATCATGTGTTCCTTTTTGAGATCTTTTGGCCTACTTCCTGTTTCTGACAAATCATTTCGTGATTCTACAGGACTGGTGGAAATCGTATGGCTTGTGAAAATTTAACCATAAAATGTGGTTAATCAAAGTTATGTTGGAATTTAAAAAAAACTGACTAATTATTGAATATGGTTATAGGGTTAAATTTGTTTGGACAGCCATTCTCCTTTATTAAAAGAAATACTTATTTAAATAATTTGGTTATCTTTGTCCTATATTAAAATTTTTTTTTTGATAATTTGAAACATTGAAGTGTGACATTAAGGTGTAGGAGGGCAAAACATGTTTTAATAGTACTGTACATAAACCAAAAAAAAAAGTTTGTGACAACCGTTGTACATTAAGTGTGAATTTCTGCTGCTACTAAGATAGTCTAAACCTTACTGCTGGATTTACTTTTGTCTGCTACAGAAACCAAGAGCAGTAATGAATAGAAACGTCTTATACTGACGTCATTTAGTGATGAGAAAATATTTATCTCATAAACTTGAGATAATTAAGCTTGTTTTACCAAGATAATGGGGAAATATTGTTAGTCAATTTGACCTAGAAATCAGTCTAGCTGAAAATGTCACATTAAGGAACATTCATCCTTCACTGATCATCCTCGACACAGTGATAATAAAAGCACTTTAAAAACACAATAAACACCCATTATGATACTATAATCAGCTGGTTATCTTGTTTTCTTGGTTAAACATCAACAAGTTGTCTTTTATACATTCTATCAATGGATGCTTGCTAACATGTCAAAAAACCATACAAGTTTTATTTCTCATATTATTATTTACTTATTATCTAATCTTTCAATGATCTGGCAACGATCATTAATAAAACAGTTTAACAAATTTACCCCTTTATTATAAAATTATATGTTCATTGCTTTCGACCACACCACAGCACTGAGACTGCATTAGTAAAACTTTCTAACAATATACATCTTAACAGCGAACGGTTGATGTCTCCTGCTGCATCTAAAAGAGTTGATCACAACATACTGCTTGATAGCTGGAAAAATTTACATTATTATCTGGCTCTGTGCTAAACTGGTTCAAATCTTGGGTAGACAAGAACTACTTTGTTTCATCTGGTAATTATAAATGTGGGTGCACAAAAATAAATTCTGGCATTCCTCAAAGGTCCATTCTCGGGCCACTATTACTTAACATAGATATGATCTCCTTAGCCAGGTTGAAGATAATAAATATGTCTCCTACCAAATGCTGACAACACACAACTTTATAGATCTGTGTCACTGCATTACCCTAGTCTACTACCCTCACTGAGTCGGTGTCTCCATAAGAAAATAAGTGTATGGGTCAGAATTTTATACAGCTTAGTGCAGATAAGACAGAAACCATGGTTTTTGGCCCAAAAAATGTGGATTGAAATCAGCGCTCAACTAGACTTAATGGGACTTAAGACCAAGGTTTGAGGTTACTTTATTTGAACCTATAGGTAGATTTGTTTTGCAGTGGTTCAAAATGCACTAGTAATCTGGAAAAAAAAACAAAAAAACATCTTAACGTAACCGGAAATAGTGCATGCCTTTACTGCAACAATATCTCTGCAAAATATCAATCAGGCAGCTGCAGCTCATTCAAAATGTTGCTACCAGAGTCCTGACCAACACCAGAAAGATGAATCGTATCAGAATAAGTTGTTAAATCATTACACTGGCTCCCTGTTTGTTAAAGAACAAGTTTTAAAATGCTATTGGTCTATAAAGCATGACATGGTTTTCGGATGAAATACATTTCTAAGATTTTTTTTAGAATTTTGTTTACTGCAGCTCTTGATCAATCTGACTAATGAACTGTTTGAAACATTTGTTTCTTTTATGCCTTTAATACCTATATATTGTTAGCCTCATCGAATTTGAGGCTAATGATATACATTCTGCTATGAGGCTAACGATAGTTTATGCAATAATTTTATGCTTATACTTTTCTATCAGTAAAAGGTTTTTTTTTGTATTTATTTGTATTTTTTATATTTATTCAAATTACCATTTTCTAACCATTAGCGTCATGTTAATGGCTAACTGTTAGCTTTGCCCAGAGGCAGGCTTACCCACTAGACAGATGCACTGTGTGGGTGACATTGTAAGATTAATTTTAGTAGCCCTAAAAAATAAAAGAGACGGACAGTAAAAGATCTTTGCAAAACAACCAAAGGGAAAATGTTTTTTTGCTGCGGTCACCATAATGAGATACAATGTATGTAATTTACATGGAATCTGTATGATTAAATTGAATTGACTTAGTAAAGTGCCTTGAGATGACATGTGTTGTAAATTGTCGCTATATAAATAAACTGAAAAAAATTTATTTTAATTCTGACTTGTGAAATTGATTTAGACTTGGGCTTTTAGTTGTGAATACAACTAAAAGCAGTAAATTGTTACTGAAATGTTGCATGACGCAAATATTTCATTATGCATGTTTACATGGACACAAGTAATGAAAATAATGGGCCAAAAAAAAAAGCATCATGTAAACGTGTCAATCGGACTATTGTGATGTGGCTCGATCAGAATGAAGTTGTATTCTGAATGGGAGGTGTGGTTTATGCCACTTTTTCTGCCTTTAGTGGAATACTCAGAGGGATGTTAACTTCCTCCTGCTCTCTCATCCTGTAACGCAGAAACAGCAACATCGTGTGTCGGTGAGCCTGTAACTTAATTATAGTAACCGATAACGTTTCAACCATCCTCAGAACCTCAGCTGGTCCATTCTGGTCACTCACAATCCAAGACACTTCTGCGTTTGTTCCACAGAAGAAGTACAACTTTATCTTCTTCCGTTTCTGCAGAAGAAGAAGTTGTACTTCTTCTTCTGCAGTTGTTGCAGGTAAATGTGACAACTCTGTGCATGTCAAAGGGCTTCTGTTCTGAATAAAGCTTGGTGCATGTGAACACACGTCATGATCGGATCATTTGATTTTGCCGCAATATAAACGGTGTATTCGGATTTATTTATTTATTTCTATCTGATTCGAAAGCTTGGTTATGCACCCCAGCTATCAGTGAAAACAGGTTACAACAGAGCAGGGATCTGAAAAACAAACTGTGAATACCACCTTTTACTTGTACCATCTATAAACAATAAACTACATGTATGTCTAAGATAACTAAGGGTTAAAACAAGCAAAGAAAAATTAAGGGGCCCATGTCTGTATTTAGCCTTGGGCCCCAAGATGACTAAGCCCACTTCTGGCATTCCGAGAAGGACCAAACAGCGAATCCAGTACTCAGACAAAAAGAGAGTAAATCAGTTCAACTCAGGCTGGAGGAATGCTGCTCTAGCCTCCATGATAAATGACAGACATGTTGGGGGAAACTCCTACCCGGTTCTGTGATTCTGTTCGCCCGTAAATCTTCCTGCAAAGCAACAGACCACCAACAGAACACCAAACTGTCGACTGCTATATTTCAGCTGCGAGACATTTTCATCATATCAAAGGAACAGATCTACTATTCAGTCTGAACTTATTTGTAAAGTATGAACGTATCATATGAAAGAACAACACGTCAGCGCAGCAGTCATTTCTGATTCTTTGAGACTCGTGTTCCTAAACCCAGATGTAGCCAATGATTCAGAGGGTCTTCAGACTAAACTAAATCCAACAAATACAAACACAAAATGTAGCCCTGATGCTGTTTTCCTTTCAGCTGTTTTGTTTAATCTAAGAGTTTTTGTATTCATCTAAATATTTTTGTCATATTTTACACAGTAACTCATTGCAGCATGCGCAAGCACATTTGTTTCACATTTGACACTAAATTAAAACTGTACATCTGCTGTTTTTCAGCTTTTCTTTTGGTATAAAGCTTAAATAACTTTTTTGGTAATAGCAGGCAATAAATTATACTCTAAACTAAATTTAGATTTTCTGTTTTATTTAGTTCTTTCAGTCGTTCAGTGGTTTTCGAATCAGAACCAGTAAAGCAGCATTACTGTAGGTTGGAGGGTTCTTGAACCTCCACACTCAGGAAATAATCTGTATTTTATAAATTTCATCTGGTAATTCAGCTCATTCCAACACTAAAATTCAAATCAACAAGTAACAATTTCTTAGAAATTTCTTAGAAATTGTTACTTGTGTTCACACTGCTACAAACCTAAATATATGTCATTGGGATTTTAGGTGTTCGACCAGCAAAGAGTAGTGCAAACGTGAATGGAAAAGAACAATTTTCTAACAAATCAAAATGTGAAATGTGTCGTATGCGTTTGTATTCAGCTTCCCTGAGTCAATACATTGAAGAACCGACTTTCGTGGCGATTCCAGCTGCAGACCTTTTGGTTTATGTCTCTACCAGCTTTGCAAAACAGTCCAAGCTCAGTCAGATTGGATGGGGAAGTGTCTGTGAACATCAATTTTTGGAATCCTGCCACAGATTCTCATTTGAATTTAGGTTTTGACTTTGACTAGGCCATTCCAACAGATAAATATGCTTTGATCCGAACCATTCCATTATTTCTCTGGTTATATGTTTGGGGTCGTTGTCCTGCTGGAAGGTAAACCTCAACTGCAGTCTCTAGTTGTCTGTAACCTCTAACGCTCGGGTGTCAAACTCCAGCCCTCAAGGGCAAGGAACTTTTTGAAGAGTCCCAAGTCCAACACACCTGAATCGAAGGACTGAATCACCTCCTAATGCACTCAAATTCTACAGAGTCCTGCTAATAGCGTAATTATGTGATTCAGGTGTGTTGATAGAGACACATCTAAAAGTGGCAGGACTCCAGCCCTTGAGGACTGGAGTTTGACACTCTAGCAGGTTTTCTCCCAGGACTGTTTCTTGATTTAACTCCATTCAAGAAAAGCATACCCAGAGCATGATGCTGCCAAATACAAGAATTACTATGGGGAGCGCATGACTAATAGTTGTCTCGGTAACAGATTTTCCAACTGAGTTGCGGATCTCTTTAGAACCTCCAAAGTCCATGTCTTGGTAGGTCTGCAGTTGGTCTATCCTCTCTCCATGTTCAGATGATGGACTGAACAGGATATTGGGATATTGTTTAAGAACCTAACCCTGCTTTACTTCTCAACAACTTTCTCCCTGACCTGTCTGCTGTATTACTTGGTCTTCATGAGGCTGGTTGTCCACTGATGTTCTCCAAGACACCTTTGAGGCCAGAACAGCTGCATTTATAATGAGAATAAATTACACACCGGAGGGCTAAATTTAGCTGTGTAGCTGTTTCTTGTTCAGGTGAGTCAGCAGAGAATGTAAACTGTGATATTCTGTCAGAGTCAGTCATCGTTTTACAAGCAGGGGTTCAGGCCTCAGGGTTGATAAGTCCGCATGCTGCTAAATAAAGCCACATGTCTTCAGGTTGAGGTCAACCCATCAGCCTCTGCAGGCTGGATCACTTTCAGCGTGAGGAGGAAAAACACCAGCTTGGAGTGTGCAGTAAGGTTTTTACAAGAAAGCTGAGACAACAAACCTCTGACAGCAACCTCACAGTCTCCAACCATTATGAAACCCTCTTTCTACAAGGCAGTAAATATGTTTTTATTACTCTCAGCAGGAGTGCATTCTTTTTTATATAGTTTTGGCTGCTGAAGCTGATTTCAGGCCAAGTTTAAGTAAATATATGATGCATCATTGAACTCTGTAAAACCTGACTTTTTGTTTTAAAATGAAATAAAACATAAGTGGGAAACTGTCAAGTTTTTATTGTAAACAAGTACAACTGTGTGCAAAAAAACTACACTGCATCTCTAATTTTCTAACCAAATAATTTGTTTTTATGTCCTACATAAGGCAAACCAAAGGCAACTGGAGCCTAGTTTTTATTATTTGCAGGTGATATGTTACATTTTTAAGTGTCTGGAAGTTTAATTTGTGAATTTCACTTATCTTCTGGACCTTTAATGTTTTCCTTCTAAACAGATGTACAAAACATATGATTCGTGTCCCGTAATCTGTTAAATAAAGAAGGGTCAATTTTTAAAAAGGTCAAAATGAATTTTCTATTTCTTAAAATAAATTTTTTTGATGGCCTGATAGATTTAGGCCTAACAAAAGAGCAAAAAGAAGAAATCTGTAAAGGGGCAAATACATTTTTCATAGCACGGTAAAAGATGTAGAACAAAATAACAGCGTTAAAAAGTATGTTTCTTACTTAAGATGCACACATTTTTTGGCCTTTCTAACATTTTATCTGACGTTCAAATGTTCTTTGAAGCAGCCTGTTTCACATGATTCTCTTAACCTACCTTTTCGCAACAACAAAAAACCCATAGCTTTAAGTTGAATCACTTTAAAGCTATCCACACTAATTAAAGTCACTTCAAATAAAAGATAAATCTGTGCTCCTATTCCTCTCAGTCATGGCAGTTTACCTGAATTAAATTTGCAGGGAATCAGGGAAAGGATTCTCTTCTTTTTCAGCACAGTACTGACATTCTGTCATCCTAGTTGAGGCCACTCTTACACCCTTTGCTTGCCAGTCGGTTCACATAGATGCATTCCATTTGGTTGATCCACATCCAATTCCAACTGACGGTTTGAACCCCCACTCCGTGTGTCTCAGTCGTTGTGTCTTTGGGCAAGACACTTCACCTGCCTTGCCTGCTGATGGTGGTCAGAGGGCCCGGTGGGGTCGATTGTATGGCATACCCACAACTGTCAGTCTGTCCCAGGGCAGCTGTGGTTACAATGTAACCTACCACTGTCAGTGTGAGAATGCGTGTTTGAATTACTGATTGTAGTGTAAAGTGCTTTGTAGTCCTCTGACTTGATAAAGCGCTGTACAAGTGCAGGCCATTAACCGTTTCAGGTTGCTCTGTCTTGCTCCCCTCTGTATCTTCTTCTCAGCCACCAAGCACAAAAATGTCTGAACCTCTTCCTTTGGTGTTTCAGAGCTTCCATTTTTTTAAAGCTCAAAATACACTTAGTCACAGCATTGTGACTTTTTACAATGGGGGTCTGATTCTTTTAAGGGAGCTGTTTGAGTGACGCAACTAGTGATGCCACCCACTAGCTAATCGGTGACCAACAGTCCTCTGGTGTTGTGTTTTAAGCCCGATTTGGCTCGCTTGAACCCTGGCAAAGGAGGTACTAAAAAGCGGGTTGGTACCAAGTAACCTTTACTAACGGAAAACCCTAAAAACCGAGTACAGCCGAGCCACACTGAATAGGTACTAGTGGAAATGGGCCATAAGAGATTTATAATTTGTATCAGAACAATCACACTAATCGGGCCATTAAGGTCACTAACGGGGCATTTATGACATGTGAATTTCTGGCCCTACCCTCTATTCAGCTCAGTGTTTGGTTCATTGTTGCTTGATGATCCAAACACGTCATTAATATATGAGTTTTTCTGGTCAGATGTCGATGTCCCAGGAGAATTGAAGACAAGTCGGGCTGCAGAGTAAGTGTAAGAAAGATCAAACCTGAAGTCACCTTCTCTATTTATTGCTGGTTTTTTATGTTTGACAAGAAAAAGAAGCCATATATGTGGGCTGAGGGGAGTGGAGCCGGCCTAAATAGAGCCAGTGGAAAAGGGGTATGTGAGTCAGGAAAAAGTTGGTTTATTCTAATGGATACCACAATTTCCAGTAATACTTTCACAATTTTATATTTTTTTTGGCATCAAGCAGCCCTAGTTTTTTTTTCAAATGTCATTCTAAATTGAAATGTAAAATACCCCCAGCATCAGAACCTCTTCAAAGTGCCTGGTTAAATTTTTTTCATGAAAATGTACCCACTTCAGTGTGGAAATTCCTCTTTGTGTGCGCAAAGCACTTCAAGGATGACTGCTTCAGCAACCCTCGCCAGTATCAAGGATTTTCTGGAAGACTTTTTCTGATTAAGGGGTCACTTCTTTCTGTCTATGGAAACAACGAACATAGCAAAGCATTAAGCTGCAAATAACGCTAAAATGACTTCAAACTTTATTTTAGGCATGCATTTATTGTGTTTAGCTGTGACGTCCTGGCCATTGTTGTGCAGTAGAATTGTGCCTTCTGCTTATGTTATTGCAGTGTGCAGCTTTTAGATCCTTGAGGACATAACCTTCCTGCGGTTTAATATTATTATTACAGGGCCTTGCGAAGGTACTCGGCCCCCTTGAACTGGTCAACCTTTTTCCACATTTCAGGCTTCAAACATAAAGATTTAAAATTCACATTTTTCATGAAGAATCAACAACAAGTGGGACACAATCGTGAAGTGGAATGAAATTTATTGGATGTGTCAAACTTGTTTAACAAATAAAAAACTGAAAAGTGGGGCGTGCAATATTATTCGGCCCCTTTACTTTC
>JAHUTJ010035885.1:0-10141 GCA_036250325.1 Characodon lateralis
TGAAATATTTCAGTTAGTGTGCAATGAATCTAAAATATATGAATGTTAAATTTTCATCATGACATTATGGAAAATAATGAACTTTATCACAATATGCTAATATTTTGAGAAGGACCTGTATAGCCATACAAAAAGGTTCGGGCACGTCTGATAATTTTTATTCTTTTTATTTTTAAATCTTTGGGTTTTTGGATCAGCTATTTCAGTTTAATAAATCAAATAACTGATGTACACAGTAATATTTCAGTACTGAAATGAGGTTTATTGGATCAACATGAAATGTGCAATATGCATGAAAACAAAATTTGACACGTGCACCCCAACAGAAAAATCACATACAAATTTTGTAGATCCTCCTATTGCAAAAATAACAGCCTCTAGATGCTTCCTATAGCTTCTAATGAGTGTCTGGATCCTGGATGGTTCATTCCTCCTTACAAAACATCTCCAGTTCAGTTAGATTTCATGGTCGCCAGGCATGGATGGCCTGCTTTAAATCATCCAACAGATGTTCAAAGATATTCAGGTCTGGAGACTGGGATGGCCTTTGCAGACCATTGTACTTGTTCTTCTGCATGAATGCCTGAGTAGATTTTGAGCAGTGTTTTTGGTAGTTTTCTTGTTGAAATCTCCAACCACGTCATAACTTTAACTTTCTGACTGATTCTAGAACGTTATTCTTATGAATCTGCTGATATTGAGTGGAATTTAAGCGACAATCAACTTTAACAATATTCCTAGTACCGGCATTGGCCACATAGCCTCAAAGCATGATGGAACCTCCACCAAATTTTATGGTGGGCAAACAACTCAACCTTTGTTTCATCAGTCCACAGCACATTATTTCAAAATGAAACTGGCTTGTCCAAATGTGCTCTTGCATACCTCAAATGACTCTGTTAGTGGTGTGTTGAACAATGTACAGTGACACCATCTACAGCAAGATGATGCTACTGGTTGTCTATTTTTCTTGACCTGCCACTTCCGGCCTTAACAGGCCTGTGGTCTTCCATTTTCTTAGTATGTTCCTAACAGTGGAAACTGAAATCTCTGAGATAACTTTCAGTATCTTTCCCTAAAGGATACAAAAGATTCAACCATAATGTTGAACAATCTTTGTTTTGAGATAAATTGAGATAAATGCTACCCAGATTTTGCAGGTGTGACCCCCGATAATAACGTTAAATGATCTTTCGCCACATCTTGCAAATGCTTTGTCTGTACCTACTAAGATTTACACACCACAGCACTCTGAATGCCTGAAGTGGCTGACATTGCAGGGGAGTGGGGCTTATATGTGATACTGTGAAAATGTGGTAAAAAATGACTTACTCTGTCTTTGCACAGTAGCACACTGTATGTGTAATGCGTTCATTATAATACACATGCGTATACAAAAAGTGATTTATTTTTTCATGTTTATATCCACATAAATGCATGTTTAGAGAAGATACAATGTGTCAGCCCCTTAGGTTAACAAATCAGCAGGTTTTGTAAAAAGTTAGACATAAGAAGAATTATTACAAAGATCACATTCGGCAGGTCATTTGCTCTACTGAAGCAGCCGGTGTGACTTGTTCGATTTGTCTTTCCACCTTTTGAATCCACTTTCTTGCAGTTTGTGCAGACAATGAGGTCAGGACTTTTTATAAAAGCTGGTGCAACATGGAGGCCAGGACCAACTCAGTTTGGTTTTTATTGTATTGGTAATTATCAGGTCTCACAGTTGGACACAGAGAACCGTTTGATCCTGACTCACTGTCTAATCTGGCCCTAATAATGCTTTTTAGGCCACGTGGTGATGGACCTGAACCACATGCTGCGTCCTGCCAAGTCTCCGGAGAAATGCACGCTGCAGACACTGGACCAGCCCGTGGACAAACTGGTGTCTCTCTTTGAGCAGAAGACAGTGAAAGGGTGGTGGCCCTGCAGCTGTGAGAAAAACGGGGAGAAGATCATAGCTGTGAGAAAACATACAGACACAGCTGATACATATACAGGCCTGGTTTCTAATAGTGGAATCTGCTGCCGAAGTGGGTAGAAATATGTTGGAGTCAGAAGATCAATGTCTATATTTCAGGGGAAGGTGGAGATGTCTCTGGAGATAGTGACAGAGCATGAACATGAGGAGAGACCAGCTGGGCACGGCAGGGACGAGCCTAACATGAATCCTCATCTGGAGGAGCCTCAGTGAGTCACTCAAACATCTGCAAACACCTGCAGAAAAGTCTCCCTTCCTCATCCTTGCTCCTCTTCATCCTTCCAACAGTCGTCCCGAGACGTCCTTCCTGTGGTTCTCCTCCCCCTATAAGACCCTCAAGTTCATCGTGTGGAGACGATTCAAATGGTTCATCGTCCTTTTCATCATCCTCTTCCTCATCTTCCTCTTCCTGGGCGTCTTCCTGTACTCCTTCCCGGTGAGTTTCAGTCTGTCGGTGGGGTGGAGACTGTATTTTCTTTGACAGGAGCAGAGAACATGCTAAACTAATGTGAGACAAACTGCCATTTTGAACATCTTGGCATCTTTGTGTCTGTTTTACTCCTCAGAACTACGCCGCCATGAAGATGGTTGGACCATTTGGACCAGCCAAGGCTACACAGTAATGATGAAGAAGAGATGTGAGGAAATGAAATGAGAACAAAAGGGACATTTTTGAAAGTGAAATTCATGCATTTGTCTTCTGAGGCCTTTTTTTTCATCCTGCTGAAACTGTGAACCTGAACTCACAGATGTTTTACCCTGTACCTTTGTTATTATATCCACTACATTACAACCCAATACAAATTAATTTTAGCGTGCAGCAACAGCAGGTTCTCTAATGAAAAGATAAATAAACCCTCGTTTCTGAGCATCTGCATGATGAAAACCTATTTTTATTTTTTTTATCGCTCAAAAATGCAAGTCGAAGCAGGCTGATGGATGAGCTCTGATTCTATTGGATCTATCCCGTCTAAATTAACTTTTAACACTGAAGTTGTGCTGCAAATTGTAAAACTTTCTTTAAGTTGTTTTGTTTTGCTCTGAGTCACACTTTGTGGTCACTAGATGCAGTCAGCTTTGTGGGATTTCATAGTAGTTAAACAGTTTTAAACACTAGAATATTATCTCTCTTTTAACATTTTTCTGTTTATCTTCACCTTCTCTTTTTTGCTTATTTTAACTTTATCTTTCTGCCTCTTAAGTCTCTTCTCATTAGTCGCCTTTCTACTCTCCACTACACTAGAAAACCCCCCCAAAATGGTAGGTTAAAAGTAACAAACTTTGAGTAAAAATCTGCATTTTAAGTTGTAATCCAAAACAATAATTTGAAAAGTGTAGTAAAGTTTTACCTAAATAGTTTATCGGGGTAATTTCCACCTGTAGCACTTTGAAATACCATCAGTCTAAATGAAACAGTGGAACACTGATGCATTTAATATTTCAAATTATTTTACTTTTACTCTATTTTTGAGTTGTGACCGATCCGATCCTGTCTCTGTATCAGACCTGTACTAACGTTAGCTTTAGCTCAGATACAGAGCTGTCCAGACGCAACGCTCCTGCGTTGCTGCAGGTCATATCTTGGCTGATTTGATCATTTTAAGATTGCAGCAGAAAATTTGCTGCTCTCCTAATTAATAAAATTTAAACATGAACATTGTTTGATGTTAGTCCATCATTATAACAATATAGTAATTGTAGATTCTCAGTGCCAATTCAGGTTTATTCAGTTAATAATATATCAGATATTTTACTGGGAATCTCTTCTTTATGAGCACAATCAAAGTAATCTAAATAGTTCCTTTGTAACGTTTAAAAAACCTAGTTCTCTCCCTCTTGTCTTTCTTTTTTCTCAATATCTTCTTCTACTTCTCCTCTACCTCATCTCTTCGTCCTCCTCGCTCTCCTCCAGCCTCGCAGCTCTCAGGGTTCAGCAGGTTAAGTCGAGGATTTGTTCTTGTTGATCTCAGAGCTTCGGTTTTATTAGTTCAGAGCAGCTCTGAGATGGATGAAATGACCTGATAAGAAGTCAAAACACCATGTGTGTGTGCGAGGTTTTTAAGTCCTACAGCAGCCCCTGATCCTTTCACAAGCAACGCAAAACATGAGCAAAAAACAAAATGAAAACAATCAGAAATATTTGAACATTTTAAACCTTTTCGTTTTTTCTCAGTTAGATGAGTTCTGGCCTGTACCAGAGAGGAATTTAATTTTCAATTTCTAAATTTAACATTCAAAATCCAGACAGCCTAAATCAAGTAGAGTCACATGGACCCATAAGCAGGACCGGATTTAGGAAAAGGTGGGCCCCTGGGCTAGAGACAGTTTTAATACCCGACCCACACAAATTATTCATTTATTTGTCCAATTGACAGTAAATTGATTGCTGGGTACAAACTGATGCACGGTCAGTTTAAAACAGCCTATTTTTGTCAAAGCAATGCAATCACTGAAATACACCAGACACCAAGGACATGCGGAGTATGCAGTTAAATCTTTGCTGTTGTAAGATTTGACTCTCCCCAGGGTTTGCTCAGAGGCGGGGTTATTGCGTCATCGTTTTCAAACATTTGAGTATATTTTGTATTCAGAAAAATCCAGCAGGAGATAGGCACCAGCTCCCCCCGTGACCCACTATGGAATAAGCAGTATAGAAGATGACTGAATGAATGAATGAATGAATATGCTGAGTTGGTACCTGTAGAACTGAGGATCATTAACAATTTGTTATTTAAGGGATATGAAATGTCACCAAACTATTAAAGCGACTATTAGGGATCCCTGCTTTAAAGAACATAAGATAATTAGGAGGCTTTATTTAAAGCCTTTATTTGTTTTTCCACATCTGCTGAGCAGCTCCGATTTATCAAATTTACACAACAAGAAACTGCAGATGAGATTTTTATCCTTTTTTTTTTTATCCTGATGTGTTATTAGGTTTGGAGCAATGGTGATGCCAAAGAACAGTTACAATTAGGTCCTTGCATATCGATGTGATTATGTGTTAAATTTCCATATTTTTTACTTTCACTGCATCAAATCTTTTTAGGCTACTTCAGAAAGAAACACAGAGGTGAAGATTTGTATTATTTATTTATTTTTTCTCGTACTCGTACTCGTCGTCGTCCGCTTCATCCGGGACCGGGTCGCAGGGGCAGCAGACTCAGTAGAGACACCCAGACGTCCCTCTCCCCAGACCCCTCCTCCAGCTTCTCCGGGGGGAGCCCAAGGCGTTCCCAGGCCAGCTGAGAGACATAGTCCCTCCAGCGTGTCCTGGGATGTCCTCTGTGCCGTTTCTTAAAATGGTGTCGTAATGGTTCTGTTTGTTTTGGTTGGTGAGGGTAAATACTTTAGTGTCAACACAGCTCAGGAATCAGAGATTTCACAGAAGCTAACCCCTTTAGTTTTTGAAATAGAAATGATTTCCATAAACCAGGGATAGAAAATGAGTGTTTTTTATTTTATTTCTCTACATTAATTTAACACAGAAACAGGTGCTGCTGCATCAAAATACATTATAAAAAGCATCTGGATGACATTTGAAATGTATTAAACTAAACTTAAAGTTAAACCAAAGTTTAACCTACAGTCATGTGATCTGTATAGCCGAAGCCATTTTGTTTCCTGTCTGAGACTGATTGTTAAATCTGCCAGAGTTGTTCTGTAGTGAGACTCCTAATGTCTGCTTTAAGTTCGTGAGGAGAATATCTGATACAACCAGTCCTTGTGTTACCAGTTCAGATTTGAAGCTGCTATAAAACAAGTCTCAGGTTGTTGTTCAGGTTAGCTCAGTGTTCCAGGTTTGTCAAGCTGTTCCTAAAATGTAGACCTCTGAACCACCTATAAGGGTGTTTTATATTTCATATAATGAGAGCTGATTCATAAATATGACATTTTCATCCCGGATGGTTCAGCCTCATTGAGAAATCAGTATCTTCGCTGCTAACACTAAATAATCTGTCAGCACACCTCACATTTTGTTGTTGGGGGACAATACTGTGCAGTGCTGTGAAAATATAATTTTCCCCAATATTTCTTCTGTTTTTGCTTTTTTTGTCTTAAATGTTTCAGGCAGAATTTCACTAGTTTCATATAGTGCCAGACTATCACTTATATAGAACCTGTCTGACAACATGAAGTAGGGTAAAAAAAAAGCAATACATCATGTCCCAATCTAAAGAAATTCCAGTACAGATGAAAAACAAAGTGATTGACATTTATCAGTCTATTAGTCCGGAAAGGGTTCTAAACTCTGTTTAAGGCTTGTTTAAGCAATGTCCTCAAATAGAGAAAACAAGGACAGTGGTGAACCTTTCCACAGGCCTACCCAAATTTCCCTAATAATGTACCAATGAATGCATCCAGGTTGCCTCACTTAAGGTCAGAGTTCATGATCTCAAAGTAAGAAAGAGAGAATGGGCATCATCATACCAACAGTCAAACATGGTGGTGGCAGTGTGATGGTCTGGAGCCGCTTTGCTGTTTCAGGACCTGGATGACTTGCTGTTACTGATAGAAACATAAATTCTGCTCTCTACCAGAAGATCCTGAAGAAGAATGTCCCACCATTAGTTTCTGATCTAAAGCTCAAGTGTGTTGGGTTATCCAGCAGGAAAAATATCCAAAGCACACTAGTAAGCCCACCTCAGAATGACTCAAAAAAAATCCCAGATGTAGGAAGAAAGATGCATTACAGGAAAATTTATTTAGTGTTTTGTGTCATATATCTGAAATAGCCTTATACATCCTGCTTTATTTAGACAATCCTGCTTCTGACTTCAGGCAAAAGTCTCCAGATGCCTTTGAAGCGTAAACTCAGAGCTCTTTTCTCCGACTTTTTATTGCTGTCAGTGAATGCAACGTGCCTTCTTAAACTGCTTGATATGCAGCAACACTAACCAATGTTTGACATGAAAAAAGTGCCCATAAGACTAGCTTTTATTTTTTAAAAGTTGCGTTAGATTTTGTGTTTATCTGAGTGAACTGAACATTGTGTTTCTGTGAAAGTAGGACTGAGACAAATCTATTTGCTGTTATTACTATTAAAGAGCAAATGATTTATGGAAACAGCCAGAATGTATTCTAGACATGTTGTCTATTTGACGTGATATCTGCAGAGAGCCGAACCATCAGTATTATCAATAAAAATGCATTTCTGATCAATCCGTTTGCAATCGTCTGGATTTGTTCAGTTCTTTTAAACCAGGTTCTGCACAAGTGCTTCCTTCCTTCCTTGTGTACTTCCATTCTTCTATCCTTCCTTTTGTCCTTCCTTCACCTCTTGCTTGCTCTTCCTCTTTCCTTTTTTGCTTCCTTTCTTCCTTGCTTCCCTGGTGTCCTTCCTTGTTAGTCCACTGGTCCTTGTGTGCTTTCCTTTTTCCTTGTCTCCTTCCTACCTCAGTTGTTTTTTCTTCTTTTATACTTTTTGTCCTTCCTTACTTTGCCATTTGTCCCCCTGTTTCCTTTTTCCCATATGTCCTTACCTTTGTTTATCCCTCCTTTTTTAAGTCAAAGCAATAAACCCATATGTGCCCTGAGGGTAAATGTAATTTATATTTGGTCTCATGAAGCCCCAGTTGATAAAGATTAGAACATCGTTTGAGAAGATCTGTCTTTTATTTACTGATTTACTTTTATAGTTTTCTGGAAATTGCGTAGCTCTTTGTCCAATTCTGTTAAGAACAAGGTTTGATTAATTTTTTTGTTTTCTAGTTTCTCAATCTTTAAGCTTATATTATTTGTCTTTAAAATGTTTGCTTTCTACTCTTCTTTGCACACCTGGTTCTAATTTGCTAGTGAAACCTGCAGAAAGTTAGGTTCTGCTGAATTTTACATTTGTATTTAAATGGCACCAGATTTTCTATTGCTAATCTGCAGGTTCAGTCGACAGTAAACTGGAACATTCCCTCTGTGCCATCTAGAGTGTAGGAACTGCATGAAAATATGGCTGTAACAGCTCATGAAGTTGGTATGATGTGCTGCCCCCAGAAAATTATGTGTTTGGTTATTATTTCCTCCCCCTTCACCATCTGGTGACCAAATAAAATAGAGAAAAATAAAATATTCTAATGTGGGTTTGATTCAACTCTGGCCAATTCTGGTTTTCTTATATTTTCCTTTAGATCCAAATATGTGGGGATGTTTACTTGGATATTTTGAGTTTTAATAAAATGCAGCTCCCCCAAAAAAACCTCTGAAATAGCACTTTATTTCTCTATTCAGAAACCAATTTCATGTGTTGTTACAGCCACAGTTTTTGGAAATCTGCGTTTAATAAAAAACTCAAATGTTGTAACTTTCAATCCACGCAGATTTTCTTTTCTTTTTTTATGTATAATTATTTTAATTTATTATTCTTCCTGGATATGGCCGAGCTAAATGATATGGCTTAAAAGCAGATACGTTTCTTCAAGGTTACACCGGAACTTTTTTTCTGGCCCAGTTATGGGTAATTTTGGTCCTGCTTTGCCCAAATTGCATTTCCAGAAGTTAACAAATGCAGGCTCTGCACATCCCAAAGTATTTCATCCATCAGTTTACTAATATTTTTTATCCTGTTCAGGGGAGTGGGCGTTTGGCTGCCTTTCTCCAGCAGTAAATGCTACAGTTCTGTCTGGACAGGTCATCAGATTAAAATAAACCATTACAAATTGAGAATGATTAGGCTGAGGTGATTTGAAGGTAAACCTTTTGTGTATTGGGGATGCTGGT
Organism: Characodon lateralis; assembly: GCA_036250325.1. Taxonomy (NCBI): domain Eukaryota; kingdom Metazoa; phylum Chordata; class Actinopteri; order Cyprinodontiformes; family Goodeidae; genus Characodon; species Characodon lateralis. The sequence continues at coordinate 8,693 of JAHUTJ010035885.1, forward strand.
TGCTAAGAGTAACATGTTTAGTTAACTGACCTCCGTACAAACCTGCAGCGTCGGCTGAAAACCCTTCTTGAGGGATTCCTCTACTCGGCTCCCACAGACCTTAATTATTACTCTGCTGTCCCACCTCTCTCCACCTCCCAGCCCTCTGAGCCCATAACCTCACGTTTTTTTCCCCTCGTCTTTTTCATGGTCAGTCTTTCAAGTTCTCAGGGGTGCTTTTAGGGTCACACTGAACTACCCATGAACCTCTGACCACAGGTTGTGTTTGCAGTTTGGGTGGCCTGTTTTTACTCCACCATCTCCTTTATTTTCCAGGATCTTCTGCCTTTTTTTTTTGCAGATTAGCTCTCAAGGACTGGACTTGGGCATCTCCATCTAAAGCCACCTCCCTGAATGATTACATCCACAGTGCCACAAACACTGATTTCTTCTTTTTTGCTGCTTTATTCCATCAGATCATTAAAATAATCTTAATATCAGACCAAGGTAACATGAGTAAATACAAAACACAGAGTTCAAATTGGTTTTTATAAAGGCAAAAAGCTATCCAAGCCAACCTAAGCTTTTTTTAAATTGTAATTGCCCCCTAAGCCTAGGAACTGGTCATGCTAAACCTGGTTACAATGATTGCCATCAAGTGTTTGCAATAACTGGCAACACTAACACTTTCTAAGCTGCCAAACAGCATAAGTAGCTTTTAATCTACCTCTGACACAGTGCAGATGATTTCAATATGAGAGTAATCCCATGCTAGGGATATAGTTCCTGCAGCACGTTCTGGGTCTGCGACTCTTTCAAAGCAGAGGAGCAGTAACTCTACTCTGAGTTTTACTTGAGGACAGATGGCTTGAGACCAGCAGGGATCCGCTCCCTTAATAGTCGAGTAAATGAGCACATAAACTTCTATATCAATCATCCAATTATTAATATAGAGATAAGATGAACCTTATCATTCCCCTAGGGCGAAATTAAATAGTTTCAGCAGCAGGACAGATTATTGGTGCACATCTAGTAAGGTAATATTAGGAAGGATAAAAATTTAAAATTTTATTAAAATAATATTTTATCTGATCTTGCATTGTGAATGGTTGTCTAAACGTTTGCTGATTATTGCCTAAGTTAGTTCCAAGACTAACTTAGCTTAACTTCCAGATTCTTCAAGACAATCCTTGGTTCTCAAACATAAACATTGCATGGTAATGTTGCATCACTCTTTCGATCATGGTTCTCAATCATCTTTAATTAACTTGTTTATATTGTACATAGCCCATTAGTCTTCATTATTCCTTAATTCTGCTTGGTAGTTTAGTTGGATTATTTTAGCATAGCAAAGAGTTTGTTGATTGAAATATGTTTGACTTTGAGTTGACTTATTTTTGTTAATAAATTCTTGTATTTTAAGAAATTGTGTGAATTCACTCTATGTGTGCAGAGTTTTGGTGTTCAATA
>JAHUTJ010035886.1:0-10140 GCA_036250325.1 Characodon lateralis
CTGCTCTTACTGGTGCAATGTGCAATCAATGAAGACTGGCTACCAGGCTGGTCCAATTTAGCCATGAAACCTCCCACACTAAAATGACAGGTGTTTCAGTTTCATTGTCCAACCCCTGTATATACAAGAACACTAGATTGCAAATTAACTTTTTTGCCTTGTTTCCAGTAGTTTTGACACTTTTATAATGATGGAGCTTAAATTAATTACTCTGTGACTCATTTGTTATGAAATACTTGAAAACTTCATGTTTTGATATTAGTATCTTTCATGCATATGAAGCACCCTTTAGTCTTGACTAGTTCTACAAAGCAATGAACAATGACTTCCTTCTTCACTCATGCACACATGTTCATGCATGAATTCTGCGTAAATACCATTTTCCTTTTCAATTTTTTTTAAATATGCACATTCACACTCCAATAAGGACATCAAGGACAATGAATTTCTGTATCTATTTAATGGTCACGTTGACATCAGAAGGTTCTAAGAATCAATTTGCCAACCTCGTGATGGATAACCAGTCCACAGCCTCCGGTATAGCATCACTGAGTATGTGTCTTACATTTGTTGAAACCATTATTTCTACCTTAGTGCAATAAACAGTCATTGGCACAATACAAAAACACAACAAAATGCATTAGAAAGGGAATAAAAGTTATTTTTTAGTTGATCTTTCAGAAGTCATATTTTATTGCTCAAGACAATCAATGCAGTCAAATAAGCCTAAATCTGAAATAAAATTGACTTAATATACACTGCCTTACCATTAGTCATTGTATCTGTCGTATACTGATACACAGACAAAAGGAAGATATTTTCTCAACCACACACCACATCTCGCACTGCATTACAATTACAAAAGCCCACACATTTGCCCATCATCACATTAGCATACCGTGGCAGCACCAGCTCTCTGCTAAGTTTTTCCTCTTTTTGAACTTCTGGCCTCTCTCTGATCCCTCCCTCCTCCCCTTAATTCTTAGGTTGAGCTCGGTTTCATAAAACTCTAATTAGCCTGTGAACTGCTCTAATTGTACACTAAATCACATACACCATTACTTATGAATAAATTATTTATTAGACTTTATATGTGTCTAGGTCCACAATCCTGGAAAACAAAGGCAGTATGATTATGAGCTGATGGTTGGCTGTTCTCATAATCTAAATCTAGCCGGTTAGAACATGTGAGGTAGAACCATCCTGATCAAAAAGATGTCAAAGCAAGACAGCTATGGTCAAACACTGTGTTTGCTTTAGAGTGAAGATAAAAAATGGTGCATTTTTCAGTTCCAAAATGTGGATAGTGTTTTTTCTCCCACTGACAGTAACAAATGTATTATATCACAAATAAGTTACACAGAATGTCTGCACCACAATTTAATAGCACAAGCTGTTTTACCAGATTTTTTTTTTTTTACTTTTGACTACTCTATGTCAAGATCTGCAGCTGATTCCTTACCTGGAAATGTCCAGCATAGTCCTCGTCCTTTTCTCCTTCGGCACCCTCCTTCAGGGCAATAAGGGTGAACCCCCTAAAGTAAGAGGGGCTAGTTGCAGTCAGACTCACTTGATGAGGAAAAAAACAAGAGTGGCAGCAAGTATCAATTTACACAGAACCCAACAACCTTGAATACAAATACAAAAATTGTTGGCTCAGTTAACAATCTAGCACCTAAGACTAAGGTATAATACATTTCCATCATCTGGAGATTACAGGAAACTGGCAGCATAAGCAAGGCCTTCAAGATTACATTCTTGGTGAATTTTAAACTCAGGGGCAAAATAACATCGTTACACATTAAGCTGTAGTTCATTTTAAAGAAAAACGTTAATACGTTCCGACTTGGAAGGTAGTCATTTTTATTGTATGTGGTGATTTACACGTCAAACGGAGATAATGAAAAAAAATCAAAAGCGACTGATATGATCAGGCTGGAACATGTTTTTTTTTTTTTTCTTTTTCTTTTTCTTCTTTAATTGGAAGGCATAAGCCTTAATGGATCACAGAGCAGATGGCACTTGTTTGCGCAGTGCATCCAGTAACTTTGGCTGCACACAAAAAAAAAAAAAAAAAAAAACTGATCTGGGGATCTAAGTTTTGTTCTAACTATCTAAGTCAGTGCCAAAAACACAGGAGCACAGAGAGTGAGATAGTTCTATATATTGTTTATTTCAAGATTTGATCAAGCATAACTTGGAAACTCAAGAATGTTTACATGTAAAAACAAAAAAACCAGCCAAAGTTGATTCAACCTTAGCTATTTATAAGTGATCTGCTATCTTGAAGCAGCATCTTGGTTTGCTTTTTAACAAATTGCATGGGAACTTATTTGAAGTTTTAGCAGACGGGTTAAGTGTTCACAGATCACCCACCTCTGTATGTGCTCCCTGGCTGGTATCGCTCAGGATCACCCTCAACCAGGAGTTGAAACTCGTTGTTGATCTCCTTCCGATTGCTCTGAGCCCGTAAAACCCGACTGCAGTAGCCGTCCGCCTTCACGGCTCTGTCGAATGGCTCCTCGGTGAACGCAAACGTATTGCAAGCGACGGAAGAGATTAAGCAGAGCAGGAGTACAGCCCGTGGATATTGTCGGGATGCTGACATTTTGCAAATTTTAAGAGGAGATGAAATGAATGTTAGAGATGGAGTACAGGTTTGCCTCTTCTTTGGTTTTCACTCCAACTTGTCAGCTGCTTAAGTGGACTTGTGCGCTCTTAGCTGGGCGGATCCATCCTGTGTGAATGAGAGAGGAGGACTGGCTGGGATGCGCCTGTGCGCTCTCTCTACATGAGCGGCACACTGAGCAGTCCGGGCAAGTGGCAGAGAGAGTAATGAATGTTGCGTGTCTGTCTCCAGGGCTACGGACACTTACAAACCTACCGGGCGGTTCTGACACACCATGAAGCGCGTAAAGACAACCACTACGTGTTTGTCTTAATCCCCTGAAATATGACATGAATGCATAACGACACAGAAATGAAAAACTCAAGGATTGATCACAGCAAGATGCTGTTAAAGGATTGACTAAACAAGCGTACATTTATTATTAGCTCTTTTGTACCTTGTGCAGGACCGATGTAGAAGCGACTTTCGCGACCGCACACGACCCCATGCCTGCCTGGGGAGCCCAGGACAATTTAAATATACAAATGGCATGTTGACAAATACCTACAGTTGCGCACAACAAAAAAGCCTTCCTAGTTTGAAAACTATATTATTAACAGAGACATATAGCTGCTTTATTGTATTTTTACTGCTTGAACGTGAACTGGAAAACATTTTAAGCTTTTTTGTTGATTGTGAACGTACGGCACGGTACGGAGCCCGCTAGGGTACATTGGGGGATTTTTTTTTTTTGTTTGTTTTGCGTCCCCACGCAATACTTCTGCGTTCGCTCGCAATACTTTTGCGTTTGCTCGCAAAAGTTGTTAATCACCATGAGAAAGCTGTGCATTTTGGAACAGCAGCACATTTGACAAACTGCTCACAAAACAAACAGCACTGATGTGGCATTGATATGGTTTATTTGTCATAGGCAGGTTAACACGCAGTAAACAATGCGATTAAATGCTTAGGATAAGAACCGTTCAACTCACTATAAAAACAAAAGTGGCGTGCCAAAAAAGTACATATCACCCAGCAGTAATAAGCAAATAAAGTGTCACAGACGTGGTTTTGTGCAGTATTATTGTCCAGAGTTCAGTAGTTTGACAGCATGTGGTTAATAACTTTCTTTAAGTGTGATTGAAGATCATTTTATTTAAGGTCGATTTCAAAATAAAACTCCATAAATCTGAAAAACGGGTCTCCCACAAAGTATTGCGAGAGATAACGCAAAGACTATTGCGCGAGAACGCAAAAAGTATAGCGTGGGAACGCAAAAAGTATTGCGTGGGGACGCAAAAAAAAAAAAAACGGGTGTAGTGTTTGTTCCATTTTTGCAGTTAGGTTTGGAAATTATCCCACAAAGTATTGCGAGATAATGCAAAGACTATTGCGTGGGAACGCAAAAAGTGTTGCGTGGGAACGCAAAAAGTATTGCGTGGGGACGCAAAAAAAAAAAAACATCCCCCATGTCCCCTCAGGGGCTCCATATAAACGCAACATCAAACCATGGCCTTCCTGTGAAGACAATTTAAAAAAATTATTTTGTTTTGCAGAACTATAAAAATATTTTAGCTACATATAAATGAGACCTCATTTGTGGATGATGGGCTTTAACTGGAGGTGGGCCCTAAATTAAATTCTGCTTAGTGCCTCATAAAACCTTCAGCCAGCTCCGACTGTGGGTAAAAGTAATGAAAAGTTGGAATTCTTCAATATATTTCAATAAATATTTCCATAAATTATTCCAAATAATGAAACAATTTCTTTATTTACATTCATTACTCAGAGTTTCATATTTTAAGTGTCACCATGTTCATTGAAACAAGTATTGGTACCAATGGCAGTATGAGCAGGTGCCAACACATGTGAATGAAATATGCATCTGCATAAAGCTAATCAGCAGAGGGAAGCATGAAGTGCTCAACAATTTCCTGCCTGGAATGACATTTTCTTGAAAAAACAGTGGACCAACATCAGCAAATCACCATCTGTAGAAACTTCACACTGGACGTCAAGCAACGTAGATTATGTACCTCTCCAGTGTTCCTTTAGAATCTGATATTTCAAGCTTCCAAACAAAATGCAAAATTTACTTTTATGTGAAAAAATTACTTTGGACCATTGAGCAACAATCCATTCCTTTTTCTCCTTAGCCAATGTATGAAACTTCTGATGTTCTATTTTGTCCATGAGTGGCTTAATTGTTAAGTCAGCAGTCTTTCCCATGATTGTGTCAACAGTAACAGTAACATTACATCTCTGTATTCAAAAATCATCAAAGGAATATTTTCTCATCAACACAATTTGGGGTTTGCATTGGCAGTCAGGCCTAATAATAGAAATGAACAGAAATAAAATCTTAAAACATATCATTATGTGTTGTGAATCTATATAATGTGTGTTTCACTAAAATTAAAATTCCTATTTGATATATTGAATTTATTGATTAATCTAGGTAGCGAACGGTAATTGCATATTGAAGAATTAACTCCACCTTACTGTTTTATAGCTGTAATTAACAGAGATGGCATTGTGGGGCAATGTTAACTCCCAACGAAGGTCTCCATTTTACATACCATGGTTTTACTGTTTATTATTAGCCAAAAATATTTATTTATTTATTTATTGTGATTTTAAACCAACCTTAGTCTGAATGTGCATGGTTCTTTTTGTGGCTGTGTGTTGGCCCTTTGAGTTAATGGGAATCTATTTCAGACGTACCCTGCGGTTCAACTATGGCACTAATAGAAAAAGAAAAATAGAGTATGAAGACTGAAAGTTAGCAGGACACCATTTGCTTTTCATGTGAATTGACAAATAATTGTCAGTATAATTGTCAGTGGAAAAACAATTTACCTGTAACTCATCAGCCAAATGTTTTTTAAAAAAAAGCAGAAGGTCCATGAAGGTAGAGAATAAAATAAATGGAACAACTATGTAAATAATTACTTGATATTACTGAAGATACTCAACTGAATATATATTTGTTAGATTAAAAATGATAAAGGTTTATCATAGTCATTATGCTTTTGCAATGGAACAGTGTTTTACTTAAATTAGGGACATTTCTTTAAGGTCTAACATGTCATCTCAGCCAGAGAGGCGGCGGAACAGATCATTTAGTCCAATAAAATATCATAAACTTTCTAATCACATTGCCTGACATTTTTGCAGAAATCTACCCCACGCCCCCCCGGATGAAGCCCACAAGACTTTCGATTTTCTGACCTTTACTCTTCTGCAGTCAGCAAATTGACATTTTGCATTTAAGTGAACAGATGCTACAATTACTGAATGCACTAAAACAAAAGTTAATGTTGACACCCATGGATCCTGATAATGTGTCTAATAATTTTTATGATCTTCAATGATAACAACAGGTTTTCATCAGTACTACGAGTTTTGTGGTGGGGCGACATTTGTTAAAGCTGTGGCATAGATTATAGGCCAAATTGATGCACACGTTAAATTTTCCCTCTGCAATTACAGAGACATTTTAGAGGACATGGCTGATGTTGCACATTGTTAATGCTAACATGTCAACATACAGCATAAGAAAAGTAACATTTCTAAGCCATGGCTCTAATGACACTGCAACTGTCAACATTTAGCTCAAGGAGCTTAAGTACCAAACAGCAAATGTAACTACAGACGTGGACAAAACTGTTGGCACCCTTAAAGAAAGAAAAAAAACACTGCTTTATAGGGTGCCATCTCCTAACTGCATGTTCAACTTCTGCCACAAATGGTATAGGATTAAGTTCAGGGTTCATCAAAGGCCACTTCAGAATAGTCCAGCTTTATGTTTGAAGCCATTCTTGGGTAAATTTAGGTGCGTGTTTTGGGTCTTTATTCTGTTGGACCCATGATCTGTGAATAATGCTTTTGCCCACTAATTACAAGGATTGGTTTGATCAACTGGTCCAACAAATAGAACAGAGTACTTAAAAAATATTGCTCTTAGCTCTTTATCTGATCACAGATAAGCACTGTCCAGAATAGCTCTGCAACTTATGAGTTATGCATCAATGGAACAAATAAGAAACACAATGTGAAGGATATCAAAGGTTATCAATTTATATACACACAGCATATAATTAAAAAACAACATCCTCTGTCAGTTCAAGGATTCAGTTGTTCTTTCAGCTCTTTTTCAAAGGACCCTCAAATGCAGAAAATCACATGGCAGCAGTTCCATTATACCATTAATTATTAGGCGAAGCCAGTAATGATGGAAAAAAAGGAAAAATATTATGTCTGTTCATACATTTACCATGTTGTATATGCTGTGGCTGCCTTTATTTTGAACTTCTGTTCCTAATTAACAGGCTAAGTTATAAAATATTCTTACTTGTTTGGTTACTGCCTCTTTCTCTTTTTAGCATCCCCACCACATCCTTTTTGCTCTATTGTTCTCCTTTTTCTCCCATCCAAAGCATTTAAGCATTAAATATTGTTTATTAGACATATGTTATTCAGTCACATCAAAAGAAAAACATGACTCTTGCTGTATACCAAATGTTACCCGTAAGTGTAAGTGTTGCTGAACTCTCTCTGCTCATCATCTTGCTATGAGTATTTATTTCCATCTGACATTTTTTTTGCAACACCCCTTAGTCCTCAGAGAGGTCAGGAGGAGCATTAATGGAAACGCAGCACCTTCTGATGGTCACTGACAATTTAAGAGTGGTTATGCCTTGTGCATCTACCATTGGGTTGATGGATGGATGAGTTCTACACCAGCAGGTGTCATGACAGGATTTTGATTCACTCTTTCAGCTGAGCCTAATGTAATATTGCTAGAAAAATAAGGGGAAACCTCTTTGAATTCCTAAAACAGTCAATAAAATTAACAACTCCTCCTGAACTCAGAGGCTTAGAGCAAATATCTGCTTTCATCAGAAGTTGAACAGACTTTCCAGAATGATAAAACTATTGTGAGCTCTATTGTTTAAAAAGCAGGACCATATCCATAGTAGCATCTAGAACAACTGAACCTAAAAAGGACGTGTGAAGCTTGAGGGCCGCAGGCCTTCTCTTCTCCAACCCTTAATACAATTGTGTCTAGGCCTCAGGATAATTTAATGTTTTTATTTTTAATGGCCTGCCAGTATAGCTGTTACACCAATCCCTCTACTTCCATACTACCCATAATGCAACTGCTCCCCTGCACATTGCTTAAGGCAAGCGTGCACAAGCGCCACTTGTGGAAGAGTCAGATTCAACAAGGAAACTTTCCAAGTTGCCAAGTCAGGCATGGTCAAGTGCCTGTCTTGGGTAATTAATTCACATGGCATCCACTGGCTTTGAAGTGCAACTAAAATGCTCTGGAACCATTTTACAATCCATTTGTTTTTGACGTGGTGAGAGTATACTTGTAAAAAGGTATTACAGAGAATGATATCATAGCTACAGGCCATTAGCACTGACCGCGATTCAAACCCTCAAGAGGTTGTTCCCCAACCATCTTTGTCCCCTGGTGAAGTCGTTGGGTCTGCTGCTGTTCGTCTACCAGCCTGGCATCGGGTTGGGTGGTGCCATCATCTCTCTCCTGCGCCTAGCTCTGACCCGCCTAGAGAAGCCTGGAAGCACTTTGAGGATCATGTTCTTTGATTTCTCCGGTGAGTTTAATACCATCCAGCCTGGATTTCTTAGGGAAGTCTCCCACCCCATGCATAAAGTTTTTGCAGAACTAGAGAGCTCCTTCAGTGAAAGACTGATGCACTCTAGCTGCACAAAGGAGCATTATCACAGATTTTTCCCCACAGCAGCTGCTAGATTTCATAACCACGCTGCCCCCAACAAGCTCAATAAGTGTTTACATCCCTGCTGTTATTTGTGCAGTTCCTCCATTTGTTGTAAATAGTGTGCTGTTGTTTTCACATCCACAATTACAAATTCATTTTCCTTTACAATCTACTCTTACTTCTTGATTTTTATAGTTTTCTTTAACCTTTGTGACTACCTGTATGCTTCCATTTGCCTTTTATGTTGCTACTGACACAGATGAATTTCCACACTATGGGACAATAAAGGATATTTCTATGCTACTCTATTCTCTAATATATTTTTTACAAAGAATGTGGAAGTCGATGAAAGTATGACATACTTTCCATTATCAAGGCAAATTATCCTTCCCGTTTTCACACTTGTATGAAAATCACAACTGCTGCACCCACCTTTAATAAATCCCCTGGGCTTTGTTTACAGAGAGGAATAGAGGTCAAGAGGGAAAATCGAATTAGGCTCTCATTTGACTGTGATGGAGGAGGAGAGTCTGTTCATTAAACAATCAAGCCCCCTGCTGTGGAGTCATTAGAGCCATACCCAAACCAAAAAGAAGTATACATCAAGTACATGTCATCAAGTAAACTTACGTAATTTAAGACATAAACAACTTGACAAAATAATGAAAAACTAGTCCATGCATTTGTTACTTCAATGCTGGACTACTGTAATTCTTTACTATCAGGATGTCCACAAAATGCTGTTAAAAGCCTTCAGCTGATTCAAAATGCTGCAGCAAGAGTTCTGATGAAAATTAAAAAGAGAGATCATATTTCTCCTATTTTAGCTTCCATTCATTGACTCCCTGTTAAATCCAGAATAGAATTGAAAATTCTCTTTCTCACATAATGATGTAGCTCCATCATACATCAGAGATCTGATTGTTCCATATATTCCTAACAGAGCACTTCATTCTCAGACTGCAGGTTTACTGGTGGTTCCTAGAGTCTCTAGAAGTAGAATTGCTGGCAGATCCTTTAGTTAGTAGACTCATCCCCTGTGGAATCAGCTCCTAGTTTTGCTCCTTGAGGCAGACACCCTGTCTACTTTTAAAGCTAGGCTTAAAACCTTCCTTTTTGATAAAGTGTACAGTTAGAGTGGCTTAGGTTATCCTGAGCTATCTCTGTAGTTATGCTGCTATAGGCTTAGACTGCTGCAGGACATAATTACCACTTTCACTCTGCTACATTCTCATACTACTCTCCAATTTTGCATTATTTCCTGTTATTTCACCTTTTAACTCTATGTTCTCTCTCTGTTTTTTCTCTTTGTAGAAACTACATCTGACCTGGCTCTGTGTTTAGCTGTGGCACCTTCCTGGAGGGGGACATTGGTCAAACTGTTGCTGCCAACAACTTAATGCTCACCTTATACAGATGATACACTTTTCCCTGTCTGTCAGTGTTGTCTCTCCTATAGCTACTGGCTGAATACACTTTTCCCTGTCTGTCAGTGTTGTCTCTCCTATAGCTACTGGCTGAGCTTCTACTATAATTCAATTCAATTCAATTCAATTCAGTTTATTTATATAGCGCCAATTCACAACACATGTTGTCTCAACGCATTTCACAACAGTCAGGTACATACATTCCAATTAATACTAACAATTGAACAGTGCAGTCGAAGTTAGCTTTTTATTCAAATTGGATAAAAAGTTTTTCTATCTAAGGAAACCCAGCAGATTGCATCCAGTCAGTGACTTGCAGCATTCCCTCCTCCCAGATGAGCATGTAGAGACAGTG
>JAHUTJ010035887.1:0-10136 GCA_036250325.1 Characodon lateralis
CCGACAGACTTTGGCGATAGGCTGATGACGACTGATTACAACCACACATTCACGGAATGGTCAAATTATCGTACATTTGGCCTTTTTTAGGAATATTGATCGTACAGAGAGCAAAATTATCGTACAAGTACGAAAATGATCGTACACCTGGCAACACTGGTTGTAGCCCATATCTTGGGATATATCTGCGTTTGACCAATGAAAAAAGGGTTTAAAGACAGAAGGGTTCTGTTTATGGCCTGTGACGGTACACATCTTGTGAATATCCCCCTAACTCAAGGCTCTAGTTATTCCCGTTGCTTTTTCTAGCACATTTTTTCCTTCCATTCAACTTTCCATTAACATGCTTTAATACAAAGCTCCGTGAACTGCCAGATTCTTTAACAATTACCTTTTGTCGTTTACGCTCCATGTGGAGGGTGTCAATGGCTGTCCCCAAGACAACTGTTAAGTTAGCAATCTTCCCCATGATGAAGTATTAGAAATGTTTTTTTTATTGGTCTTATGCCAAATGCCAATTGTATTTTGGGCTTTTATTAGCTTGTAAGTCTTAATATTCAAAATTGAGAGAACAAATCAAAAGTTCTCAAAATACATAATTGTGTGCATTGAATCAATTTAATATGGGTTTCACTTTTTCTAATTGAATTACCAAAGTAAATGCCTTATTCAATGATATTGTCATGTATTGTGATTCAAAGTACCTGCTGCCTGCACTTGTTTAATCCTGGTCCTGGGAACACTGGGCAAGCAGGTCTCTGCTGACCTCTGGTGTCTCTATAGTTCATACCTGTCTTTAGAACCCAGACCATTTAGTGCTTTGTAGAAAAATAAGAAAACATTTCAAATGTGGGACAGTAATTTAAGGACAGGTGAGCTATGATCTATTTCTGTGATGTCCAGCACTCTGGACGAGTTGCCACTGCTTGACACCTGTATAGACACAATTACCATAATGTAACGTCCTGAGAAAAAAAAACCCATATTGAATCCCTGGTGTCAAAACTCTAAATAATGAATCTACTGGTCAAAATGAAAATGTCAGGAGAAAGATTTTAGTGCAGTTTAATATAGAACCTACTTTTGAGCATAAAAGAAGTGTATAAAGATATTTTCCAAGTTTAAATATTTATTTTGACTCTTAGTTTACATGTGTCTAATAGCCCAGGTTTTAAATACCAATATTGGGTCAAAAGTCAACCAGTAAACAGATCTTTTAACAAAAGAGCAATAATCTCTGGTAGGCTGCACAACAGAGAACAAGTGAAAGGACTTAACATGTTTAGCACCTTGGCACTACAAGTGACATTTGCCTATTCATACACTAAAACACAGCCTGGTGGCCAACTTGAGGTTCAGTATCTATCCCAAGGATGCAATGACATGACGGTGGGGAAGCTTTAAATTATCTGCTGAGCTACAGCAGATTCCAGCAATGTGTCTTACCGATGGTTTAGGCATTATATGGAAAATCACTAAAGGCAGTGGTAATAACTCTTTACTATAACAGTGGATTTGGCAGTAATCCATTAGAGACTGTAATACATTAAATGTTTAACAGTTTTTTTTATTTCCTTCCAGCAGGCCGTCGTCTCACAGAACCATGCCGGAGAGGTAAGCAGATTAACTATTTTGTAACTAATATCATGTCTAATTGAGGCCAGTTATAAATGTTCTACGTGAATCTGGTGCAGGTCGGGAATCGTCTGCCGAGTGAAGTACTGCAACAGCTTGCCCGACATCCCATTTGATCCCAAATTCATCACCTATCCGTTTGATCAGCACAGGTCGGTTAATTTAATAACCACTCATATGACTCTCTGTTGAATCCAACCTCTTCAAGAGCAACACTGTTTTTTTATTTCCTGTTTTGGCAGGTTTGTCCAATATAAAGCCACCTCTCTAGAGAAACAACATAAACATGAGCTCCTGACGGAACCAGATCTTGGGGTCACCATTGACCTCATCAATCCAGACACCTACCGCATCGATCCGAATAGTATGTTAGAGGCACACACACACAATGCACATACATATTTTTTTTGTTTTTTTCTTAGATCACAACAGAAACACTGAAAATCCTAAATAAAATATAAAATAAGCAAACACTTTAAACTTCCAGTTCTTTTGGACCCTGCTGATGAAAAACTGTTGGAAGAGGACATCCAGGCTCCATCCGGTTCCAAAAGGCAAGGCTAATGAAATAAGGGGCTTAATGTTTTACCTTTATTCAAAAATGTTTTAAAAAACATATGTTGTTTTTTTTTCTTTAAGGTCACAACAGCATGCCAAGGTTGTGCCATGGATGAGGAAGACAGAATATATTTCCACAGAGTTTAACAGATACGGTGTTTCTAACGAGAAAGTTGAAGTCAAGTAAGTTTGACTTTTTTTCATTTTTATAAACTAAAGGCATTGATGTGTGTGTGTGCGCCTTAATGTTTTTTTATGCTAGCGTCTAAGTCAGACATGTTTTGTGTTCAGGATTGGCGTGTCTGTCAAACAGCAGTTCACAGAAGAAGAGATCTACAAGGATAGAGACAGTCAGATTTCTGCCATTGAGAAGACGTTTGAGGATGCACAGAAATCGGTGAGTGTCAGGAGGCAGAGAAAACACTCAAGGTAGATAGACCCTCTGTGGATATACGGTGTACAACTCCGATTCTGAGAATGTCTGGGGAAGAATTAATCTCATCCATTACAAGGGCTATTTTAAATTTATGGCTCTGCCTGAAATCTCATAAATTAGATTTTTATATATATATATATATGTATATGTATATATATATTTTTGCTTTCACACAGCTTGAATGACAAGCAAGTTGCTCCCCAGTTCAGACATCTCATGTTGGGGTTTACCCCGGTGAATGAGAGGGTCACATCAGCGCGCTTTCGGGTTGGGGAGAGATCTCTGGTCGTTGTTTTAGACTACTGGCCAAGCAGCAGTGTGGGGGACCTGTCCTTCTTGGCGTTCCTTTCAGGGGTGCTGGATGGTGCCCCTCTCGGGGACTCTGTCATTAGGGACTTCAGTGCCCACGTGGGTAATGACAGCCACACCTAGAGTGGTGTGATTGGGAGGAATGGCCTCCCCGATCTGAATCCGAGTGGTGTTTCAGTATTGGACTAGTTGTACTTTAGAGCTTCGGCCACATGTCTTGGACACTTGGGTGAAGAGAGGGGCTGAGCTGTCCACCAGTCACCACCTGGTGGTGTGTTTAAAGAGGAGGAAGCCGGACAGACTTGGCAGGCCCAAGCGTAGAAAAAGGGTCTGCTGGAAACATATGACATATATATTTTTTTTAATTTAATTTTATTTTTTTATCCACTTCTGTGTCTGAAATCGAGGAATGCTTAACGAAGAAAAAAAATTATAATTCACCAACTTGATTTATGATTGGAGACAAAAACTGTGATTCAAAACACTTAAATTTTGCCAGCGTTGAGGTAAACTGCTGTTACTTTCTGCTCCGGTTCTGACCAGCATTGTTACTCTGATCCACAACAGCTATTTCGACAGAATAACGTACTTCAAACCGACTCTAAGTCGGTTAAGGTTATTTTTCTTACAATAACATGTGATTCTAAAAAGCCGCTTCTGGCTAAATAGGATTACATGGTGGGTAGAAGGAAAGTTAAAATACAATCAGATGACATTGCTTTCTTCATTTGGCTCAGACATTGAGAAAAAAACTAGTCCTGGCTGAGGTGGGAATGTGGGAAAGCATACAGTTTATTCAATAACACAATCTTTATGGACATCAGCAGATTCCTACTTAGAGAGAAGGAAAGTAAACGCTTGATGGTTCGACCTCTGACACTGCTAGAATATTGTAGTCATGAGGCATGAACTGTGTTGGGTCAATTTTCCTCAATTTTGGGTTGTTTGTTTCCTTGAAGTCAAGTTTCTTGTTATTTCTTAATCCTGATGTAAAACATGTTTGAAATTGAGAGATTGTTTTTGGTGGATGAGGATGCATCTGTCCTCTTCATCTACTTACTTCCATGGAGCTCATCCAGATTTCCTACAGAGAAGATCGTTGTTGCAAGGGTGCTCTTCCTTTTTCTATGTTGGATTTAAATTGCCATATGTTTGACTTATTCCCATTTTGAAGTTTTTTTGTTTTTTTTGTCAAGAAATCATTTTGTTGAGCTATGTTATTATGCTGTATGATTGTATCCAAAGTAGAAAAAAGTCAGGGTAAGTGGATGGCTTACCCTGACTTTGGATGGATGGCTTTGGATGGATGGCTTTTTAAAGGAACATGTTTTGGTTGGTCATCCTTTGCAGATCACGCAGCACTACAGTAAACCCAGAGTCACTCCTGTGGAGGTCCTGCCTGTGTTCCCTGACTTTAAGGTCGGGTTATCTTTAATGAATGATTTCACAATCTTTTTACAATCTTTGTAAAAGTGATGAGGTGTGCTTTAAATAATATAAGTACTAGGAAAGAGAAGGATAAATGTGGAAAACGATTGGAATAATGAGCCTCGTGCATTTTACCTTCAGATGTGGATCAACCCATGCGCTCAGGTTATCTTTGACTCTGATCCTGCACCTAAAGATATATCAGGGCCACAAGGTGTGGATATGATGTCTCAAGCCATGATCAGGTAACTACTAACAAATTTATTTGAGCTAAATGTTTACCAACTATGATATTTTTCCTTTAACCTTTATGTAATGTGTGGTTTTTTTTTACAGAGGAATGATGGACGAGGAGGGAAATCAGTTTGTGGCCTACTTCTTGCCTAATGAGGAAACACTGCGCAAGCGGAAGCGAGACTGTGAGGAAGGGCTGGATTATATGCCTGAGGACCTGTAAGTGAAAGCATTAGATCAATAAGGAACAAAATATCTATTTTCAGCTTATGTGTATAAGCCAGGAGTAATAAAAAATGTTTTGTTTTTTATTTTTTTTGCTTTTAGGTATGATTACAAGATTGCAAGGGAATACAACTGGAATGTCAAGAACAAAGCCAGCAAAGGCTACGAGGAGAACTACTTCTTTATCTTCAGAGATGGCGACGGGGTTTACTACAACGAGCTGGAGACTAGGTAAATTCTCAAACTACAACAACATACTATTTTCAAAAAGATGGTTATGGTTTGCTTGATTCCTCTTTAAAAAAATGTCTTCACCTATAGGGTACGCTTGAGCAAGAGGAGGGCCAAGGCTGGAGCACAGTCCACTACAAACGCCGTGCTGGTGTGTAAGCACAGAGATATGAATGAGAAGGAACTGGAAGCCCAGGTAAGTGATTTTACATTTTCTTTTGAATTGTGTTTGACCTTGTAGCTCACAATAATCTAGTTGGTTCTCGTGTCCAAAGTCAGAAAATATGTCGTTAGAGGGGATCGAATAAAGGGAGCATAAGGCAGCCACTGTTGGTGTAGAGTTTAGACATTAAGGAGAAATGTTTTCTGTGAGAAGTAGTTAAGAAACCTACCAGACCAGCATCCTACCCAGCAATCTGAGAGCCCCATCTGGTGAGTAGGCCTTCAGGTAGATGTAACATCTGTTCTTGTTGGGACCAGCGTTGTTAAGCTGATGCCCGCAGGGGTGCACCAGCTCTTCTCCAAATAGTTGTGAATCCATGATATTTGAAATTAGCGAGCTGCGCACTGGTTGCGTAAAACATGGCAACAGTGAATGGAAGCAGCTAAAAGTTTCACTGTTTGGTTTATCTATGCTTCTGTAATGTAGCTGTCAAAACATTCTTCTGAGGCGTTGTCAAACCACTCCAGCGCTACACGTTTACCTTCATGAAAGATCTTTGGGAAAACCAACGCCTGGTTTATATTTGTTTGTATCACCAGAGACGCATCTTATGACAGAAGCACACGCACTGTCTGTAGGGGGCATGTTCGGCCTTGTCGGTCAGTTGTGCACATCCCCATTTTTGTAACAGCTCCTACACAATACAATTGTTGCTTTCCAGGAAGAGCAGCCAGGTAGAGCCTGAAAGCTTGTTTGTTTTTACAAGGATATACACAGTTGAATATAAACACACAGCAAATAATTATTGTAAAATGTTTGATAGACTTGGAAAAACAACTAAAATAAGTTATGAGAAAAAACGTGGTACTTAGTTAAATTAGGATTGCATTTCCTATATATACTTATATACTTCCTATATAAATCTGTTGAATACAAACAGATTTAATCTGCAGTGCCATCTGCTGTTCCAAATAAGAACTGTTCTGAATGTGTTGCAACTCGATTCCAAAATCTCTTAAAACAGCTGGTGCACAAAGTTATAATCGAGGCTCGAGTGCTCACTCCATCCTTTTCTGCCTTGCTAATAAGCAGTCGCACTTCAGTGGGAAAAAGTCTTTTTTTGTCAAAGAAAGAATCAATTTCCGTCTACAACAATAGACAGCTCTGCTCCGTGGTTTCTGTCAACACGTCTGCATCCACATTTGGTGGTACTCTTTTAGTTTATTTTCATCCTTATCTGTATTAGTAATTATCTGATTTTTCAAAACAATAAAAATGTAAATTGAGATTCGATTACTTTATGTATCCTATTAAGATTGTTAGGTCTTCTGTCAGCTCACTGATGATTTTGTCTATTTGGATTTTCAGGAGGCTCGCAAAGCTCAGCTGGAGAACCATGAGCCAGAAGATGAGGAAGAAGACATGGACATGGACAAAGATATACAGGACTCTGGTGAGTTCTTTTAAAAAATAACTCACCTTTGCACACACTGGCTTTTCAATGGTGTTTTAATTTGCAGTTAAAATGTGAGTATATGTAGAACATGTGAATGTCAAATGAAAGTTTCAATTGTTTCTCCAGGTGACGAGAAAGAGAAGGGCAGCGGCAGCGAGGCAGAGAACTCTGGCAGTGAATCTGAGAGGGAGGAGGAAGACCAGGAGCAGAGTGGTGAAGAAGACGAAGAGGATGAGGACAGTGGGAAGAGGAGGAGGAAGGCAAGCGGCAGTGGGAGCGAGAGCGGCGAGGAGAGGACCCGAGAGATGCGAGACGAGGAAGAGATCTTCGGAAGTGACGATGACAGCGATGACAATGAGCCCAAGAACTCGGCCAGGAGCAGCGGTGAGGAAGGCAGTGGAAGCGAGGATGAAGCGGAGAACAGGAGGAGCCACAGCGCCTCTCCAGCACACACCGACCACAGCAGTGACCACTCAGAAACCCATGCCCAAAGTGGAAGTGAGAGGGGATCCGACTCCTCTGAGGCCAGTGACAGTGATTAAGATCTGCAGCCAGCTTAAACTCCATGTTCAGCTCAAAAACTTGTCTATCTCACCCCTTCACTGAGCCTATAATGTTATCGACATCTGTTGCTTCTTGATAATTGAAAATGTGTGCAAAATATTCTTTGCATTTGAACTCGATCTGTCTCTTCTTACTCAAGTTATTATTTGTAGATTTAAATCACACAGTAGTAGCTGTATTTCTTTTTTTTTCACCACTGTAAGATCATGTAAAAATGTCTTTGTTCTCTTTACGTATGACCTACTATACTGGTACAGCTTTTGAAATGGATAATAAATCGCTAGATACGTTTTGGTCAAAAACTTGGTTTATTTTCAATTATTTAATGAACTGTAGGGAAGATTAGATGCAACATTTTATGAGATTGTCAATAACTGCAATGAAATAATAAATTTTAAAAAACAACGTGATGAATTTATATACCAAAGTATTAGTCCAGTAACATTCAGTTCTGTTGGATCTCATAAACTATTAAGAAAGTACGTCAGATTTAGGCCTTGAAAAGTCCTAAATAAACTTGACTATACATAGTCTAAAATTACCTTTAGTGATTTTTAAAATTTAAATGAATGTTCATTTTTTGCTTCTTTTATAAACTCCCTTTATTTTTTAAGGATCACTTTAGTTCATTTAGTACATTCATTCATTCCATGTCCTATAGTTCTGGCTAAGGAACTGGGCCATTGCTACACACTAAACCAGTAAACTATGTTGGGCAGTACTTAATTTATTTGGAAAATAAAATCCAAACTTTCTTGTTAATTAGTTAACACCAGCTAGTTTGTGATGGAAAAAAAAAATAACAAGGTTTGGCTTGAGATCAGGGATTTCAGTAATTGCCTGAAACCCACCAGCAATAGTTAAGATGTTTACACTGAAGGTGCTACATTAATCGACCTATAGGTTAGCTAAAGCACTGGAGTTGCATGGAAAACTCCAACTTCAGTGGATAAAATTATAACTTTCCTGAATTTGAAAGTCAGTTAAGTTATTGTGAATATTTTTTTAATGGGTCTTACTGAAACATTCAGAAATCCTACATTTAAGTATTAGGGGAAAACAGGTTACTGGTCACATCTAAACTGATTTAGCAAAAATCTGCTGCTAACAGTGAATGTTTTAATGTCACAATGAAGAAGAAAGGAAGTCAAATTGATGATCCTGGTTTGAAAATTGCTGGAGATGCAGTTTCAGCGAAAAAATGCCAGCTGGTTCTTGAGCCATTCTTCTGTCAGATCATCAGCATTTCTTGTTTCAAAGACCTTTCAGAGTGCAAGAGATGCCATTAATAAATAAAATCTTAATTACATATAAAAAGCAATCTTAGACTCATGTATTCTGTATTTTAAACATTGTCCAATTGACATTTGGACTAGTTCCAAATGACTAAAATATGTTTTGATATTGTAATAGCTAAATGTATGTTTTTTTTTTGTTTTTTGTTTTTTTTATCTTAAAGCATTTCATTAGATGCTTGAAAAAATAAGAAAATTTTAAACTTTTTCTTAGCATTACATGAAGGCCTGGCTAAACTGCTGCCAAAAAATGATGCAATGTTAGCCATTTTATTCATCAACTAGAAATAGATAAAAGCTAATCATAGTCTGCTACCTTTGTGAGCTCTGCAGCTTGGACCAGTCGATTCTTGCTGCCTGCATACATCATCTGCTGCTCTGGCTTACACCCTGTAATAATAAGATACGGATAAAGTTACCATATGGTATATTTGCTACCTTACAGATTTTGTACTGTTTTTGCTTTTTTGTAACATTTAAATGTTTCACATCATCAAACAAACTTTAATATCTGACAAAGATAACATGATAACAAGATAACATAAAAAGCAGTTTTTAAATGATAATTTCATTTATTAAGGGAATAAACCAAACTAACCCGACCCAATATAAAAAAGTAATTGCTCTACATAAATTAACTTTTATTTGCCATATATACCTTTTTTGGTTGAATTTCAGTAGTCACACCCAGATCTAATAGCCGTCTAACCTATATATTCAAAACATCACTTAAAAAGAACTTGTCTGCGCAGCGCTGATGGTGTAGGGGTTAAGCGCGCGACCATGTACAGAGGCTACAGTCCTCGAAGCAGCTGTCCCAGGTTCAAGTCCTGGACCTGGTGACATTTACCAATGTCTACCCATCTTTCCTGTCTACCTACTGTCAAATATAAAAGCCACTAGTACTGAAAAAATATCTTAAAAAAAAAGAACCTGTCTGACAACATGAAGTAGGGAAAAAGGTATCAAATTATAAAGAAATGTGTAGAGGCAATTTTTTGTCAACAAATGTAGAATTACATCTGTGTGATATAACAGCTTTACGTTTTATAAAAAGTCGGATAGTAATAATATTTTTTTCCTCTGAACGTGTAAGGGTTTCACTCACAATTCAGTAATGCTAATATTTTCATAGGGCTGCATAAACAGAATAACAGTTTAAAGATAAAAGTTTTTGATTCAGGAAGCTCTAACTACTTACCCATTGGGCTTGAGAAAATGAAACAGAGAGGATAAGACACCCTTCCATCATCATGGGTATATTTGTAGCTGTAGGCAATATATGTGAGCTGTCGTCAAGGTGGATCACTGTTTGTTTTAATTTTTTTTTTTTCTTTTACTTTTGTATAAATTATCCAGATTTTTAATTTACAGCTCTACCTCTCAGTTTGTATGTTTGTGCACTGCTTAAAACTTTTCCTAACAGTGAGAATGTTCTGGACTCAAACCAGACAGTAAACCTTAGTAGTGGAGTACGTACAGTACAGACCAAAAGTTTGGACACACCTTCTCATTCAAAGAGTTTTCTTTATTTTCATGACTATGAATATTGTAGCTTCACACTGAAGGCATCAAAACTATGAATTAACACGTGGAATTATA
>JAHUTJ010035888.1:0-10132 GCA_036250325.1 Characodon lateralis
ACAACGATTGGGATACCTCTCTCTGTCAGATTGACCATAACCATTGGAAAAGAGAGGGGGTCATACAGGTAGCAGAAATGGAGGGTGTGTTTGCACCTCAACCATAACTGAGCCGGTTTAGGCTAAATCACTTGTCTTACATTGAAGTGCCTATGTGTGTAAATAAATTGGGACATTTTGGATCAAACTAAATCTGATTGAAGGACAGAGCTGTATACTTAATAACTTTAACGACACTGAGGTATGTTCTTTCTTTTTGTTTGTCTAGAAATACACAACTCAGAAATTTGATCTTTTTTTTTTTTTTGTGGCACCAGAGGACTTATCTTTCATTTTTCGATAGTAGGTAGACAGGAAAGTGGGCAAAGAGAGGAGGAGACATTCGGCAAAGGTCCCTGGGTCCAGGACTCGAACCTGGGACAGCCGCCCCGAGGACTATAGCTTCTGCACAAAGTCGCGCACTTAACCCCTACACCACCAGCACCGCGCTAAGAAATGAGACGATTTATGATCATTGTTTTTTTTAATGTTTTAACTTGCTGCTATAACACCATCTCATTCAGACACACGTACCGCGTCAGGAGTTGGAATTGCAAGCATTAATTGATGCCATTTTTAGCATTTTATTACCTATTATTTACTATGGCGTTTTAATTTAGGTGCCTACATTATTTAGTTATATAAAATTCCATAGTAATTAGCTTATGTGTTTTGTAAATTTATAGATTAGGTGGGATAACTATAGGTTAGCATAGGAAATTTAGCTTTAGCGTTAGTACTTATTAGTATTTGCTTCTAGAATAGTTAGTGTGTTTGATATTGTGTATTCTGTGTTAGGATGGTACGTAGTTATAGTGTAGTTGGTTGCTGAAGTACTACTGGATTACATAGGTTTCCAGAGGACTTGGAGATTAGGTGCCAGTGATGGCGGTGATGTTTGAACTTTAGCCCATATTAGCAATGATCATCATTTTACCACTCACAAACTGGACCCATTCTGCCCTCCACTGCCTCGGCAGCACTGGCTTTGGGCACCATTGAGTCAGAGCCTTGAGCCAGCGGCTTGAACTGATAAGGCTCAGGCCCCATGGGCTCCATGAAGCCTCTCACAACCTCCAGTGTTGCATTCGTTTCGATGTCTCACTATGGGATATGGTTGACTTCTGTATTGCTAGACAGCTTATCTCTTGTGACCTCCAGCGCTTAGCTGAGACTATCCTATTCCAGTGAGGATTTAAAACAGCTGATGCAACACTTGGAACTGAGACGTCCAACCTATAAAATTGAGCAAAAGTAAGTGGAGAAGACCAGCTCGCCCTGCACATATGTCCTGGATAGACACCCCCTTGAAGTGGGCCCAGGACGCAGCCATGCCACGGGTGGAATGAGCACGCAGGCCCACAGGGGGCTGAAGCCCCTGGATGTGTATAGGATAACGCAATTGCTCCAACAATCCAGTGAGAGAGAGGGACGCTGCTTTGTGATGGGCTTGCCCCTAAAAGGTTTTGCCCAGGACACAAAAAGCTGATCACTTCTTCAGAAGCTGCTAGTCCTGTCCAAGTAGGCCCGCAGAGCCCGGCCTGGACAGAGCTTGTTCAGCCTCTGTTCCTCCAGGGTGGAAAAAGGCGGCGGAGCAAAGGCTGTAAGAACAATTGGAGAGAATGAGCCCACCACTTTAGGCTCAAAAGCTGGGTTGGGCTGCAGTGAGACCTTGACACCTCTGGGACCAAACTTGGTACAGGAGGGGTTCACTGAGAGAGCATGGAGATTACCTACACGTTTGGTAGATGCCAAGACAAACAGTAACACTGTCTTAAGGAACAGATGCTTGAGGTCAGCCTCCTCCAAAGGTTCAAATGGGGGGCTGGCGAGGCCCTCCAACAACACCGTCAGGTCCCATGGGGGGGCCAAGGACCTGGCAACCGGCAGGAGTCTACGTGCCCCTTTCATAAAACAACCCACCAAAGGGTGTTGGCTGGCTGTTCCCCTCAAAGCCTACATGGCACGCCGAGATGGCAGCCAGGTAAACCTTAATCGTGGAGATTGCCTTTCTCTTGTCAACCAGCTCCTGCAGAAATGACAAAATCACCCCAACATTTATAAAGACCTAGTGGAGGAAGCCCTAGCACTCTGAATGGTGTTTATAGCGTTCTGATGGAGACCTGCTGTGGTCAAATTATACCACTCACGGGCCAGGCCCATAGCTTTAGGTGCTCTGGGTGTGAGTGAAACATTTTTCTCCCAACCTGAGGCAACATGTCCTCCCACAACGGGAGTTGCCAAGGCTGTCCTTTCAGGAGCTGATATATTTCCACCAAACCAGTGCATTGCTGGCCAGTGTGGAGCTATCAGGATCAGCGTGTGGTGGTGCTCCCTCACTCTGGCTAGAGTACGTGCAATCAGAGCCAAGGGGGGCAAAGCATATAGAAGAACGTGGAGCCAGGCGTGTGCAAGTCCGTCCACTCAGAGTGACGCATCCCGATCGTGCATCGAGAAGAACAGTGGACACTGAGCGTTCTTGTTGGAGGCGAACAGGTCCACTGTTGCCCGCCCGAAACGGAAACACAGCTGTTCCACAATGGCTGGATGTAGGGTCCAATCTCCGTATGACGGAGTGCCCCTGGACAGGATGTCTGCTCTGCGGTTCAGAGCTCTGGGTACATGGGTAGCCCTGAGTGACAGGAGATGCCTGCTACTCCATAAGATCAGCTTGTGAGCCAGAGTGTGCAACCAAAGGCAACGCAGTCCTCCCTGACGGTTGACATAAGCCACTGTAGCGGTGTTGTCGTTCCTTACAAGGACGAGATGATTGGTGAGGAACGTGAGGAAGCGATTTAGTGTGAGAAACACTGCTAAGAGCTCCAGATAACGTCTCGCAGCAGAGTCGGAGGGACACGCACTCTGTGGCTGGGTGTGCTGAGCTGGTGAACAGGGAACGTCCAACTCCATCACCCGCGAGAGGGTTGGGCTCCGTCTTCCTGCGAAGACAGAAACTGAGCTCTTCGTCTTCCTTCTTTCGAGGCTCACGCCGCTGTTGCATGTTGGCTAAGGCGGAACCGAAGTTGCCTGCTGGCACAATCGGCATATGCAGAATGTCGTCCCTTTCACGGTCTGACAGGTTGGTCAGGTTGAGCCACCTCACTCTTTCCTGCAAAACCATCGTCCCCATTGATTTCCCCGTGGCCTGAACTGCGCAGCGCTGCACGCGAAGGCAGATGTCCGTGATCACAGTGATCTCATCCCACACATCAGGGTCCGGCTTGGTGGCCTTGTTTTCGCACAGCTCCGCTTGATATGCGGAGAGCATGGAGGACGCGTTAAGAGCTCTTACAGCAACCGCTGCCGCTTTATAAGCTCTTTCAGTCAGGGCTGATTGAAAATGGTCTGCCTTGGATGGCACTGTGGGGTTTTTGGAGGATGTTTGCAGCCGTGGGTGCAGGTGTGCTGCCACTAGCGGCTCCACGGGGGGCATGCGTCGGATGCCCAGCTTCTCCGTGCTCTAGAGAGGAAGCTCCCTGAATCGCCTTGGCGGTCTGAGGCAATTTCTTCCCTTTGTAGCGGGATCTGGTCGTCTCCACTACTATTTCAGGCCAAGGGATGTTGAGCCTGGATGCAGCGTGTTTGCACATTGTCTGCATGTCCATGCACATAGCGAGGGAGGCTGTCGCGCTCTCCCTGCCCTACCCGGGAACCAACGGGGCGCCCGGCTTGTGGGTGTGGGTTGAAAAATTCCTCTTTGTCGTCATCCTCTGAAATGGGGACCTCCGAGATTACTTCATCTCTGTCCTCGTAGTCCAGCTCTAGGGCATCTTCAAGGGGCGAGAGGGCTGTGGCCATGTCCGTTTGCGAACCCCAGCTGGCAGTGGCACCCAGTCCGGCGTGAACTTTCTCCCCCTGTTCGGAGGCTCTTCATTGAGAAGCGGGAACAGTCTGCACATGAACCTGGGGGTGAGCCTCCGAGTTGCTATCTCCTCTGGTATGAGGGGAAGCAGGATCCATATCGGTAGCTCGTTTGCTAACCGAACTTAATGCTGAGCTGCCTGGTGTGACAGCTCAAAGCGGATGGTATTAGCTGGGTTGCTAATACAGGTGGTAGTAGCTCCAGGCTATGGTGAAAGCTGGAGAGGTAGCAGCTAGCGCCCGTCGGCAGAGAGCGTTAAACTTTTTCCTTCGCCAGTGGACAATTGAGCTAGCTTGCTATGAGAGATATGCCTCCAAGCGAGAAGAGGTTTTCGAGTGACGCTGCGTCGTGGCGCAAGCTACTTATAAGGTAGGTGACGCTGGCGTCGCGATCACAGCCAATCGGGATTGTTGTAATGAGATAAATGCTTCTGAGGAATACGGCAAGGGGTGTATCCCTTATATAGTGAGACATTGAAACGAATGCTATGAATGAGAACAGCTGTTCAGACGCACATACAATTCCCCCAAAACCCCCAATACAGTACCAACATGAAATGGCATGTATTTTTTAGGAAATTTATTGACGGTCCTTAAGTGAACCAGCGTCCGCAGGAGGAGGACGCAGAGAGAGAGTAGCTGCCTGTAATCAGACTGCCTACATCGGATCAAACGGGAGGACGAACCCACTGAATCCACGGAGCATGAATATCCAACCTAAAACTAACTTCACCCTGGTCAGAAGTTTGCTGTTTTGTGCTTTACGTCCTTGTCCTCGTTATCGCCATGGCTGAGACAAAAACTTCCTCATGAAGCTTAAAATTGTAACTTCTTCATGCAAACTTTAGAGCTTCACCAGTTCAGACTATAGCGTCTCTCCTCTCTGCTTCTCCTGCCTCACCCCATTAACATCAGAACCCCTGAGCCTTATGTATAAGTTCTGGCTAGACTGTGATCCAGATAATTATCCCAGTGGATTATTTTATACTTGGAAAAAAACACAAATATGATATTGCATATACACTAATACAAACATTTTTTTTATTTGTTAATTTTTCTTTTTTTCTATTTATTTATTTTTTATTATTTTATACAGAGTACTTTAATGTAGCAATGTCACACAGTAATGTTAATAGCAGCACAGCGCACTACACTGACGGCTGAAGGCGGGACTTCAAGCCATCAGTGGGTCAGCGGAAACACAAGTGGTTCCGTGACTAGAAGAGTGAGACAGCGCTGATCAGAGCCGCACGGCCTGAACAGAACCAGTGGAAAGGGGAATTAAACTGGGGAAAGACATCCTGATGTCTGTACAGATACTGTTACCCCTGTATTAAACTGGTTGATATGGGTGGTGACATCTCTGGAAAGTTGAAGAGCTGTCATTTGGATCTGTTTAATATTCTATGGCAATATGGCCCTTATTGTCCTTAATTGTCCCCTAATTTACCATTATGCTTATTCACCTTTGCCTATTAGAAATGGATGATCACACCTAATACTAGCTGTACAGCTACAATAATGTGAAAAAACACAAACTTAATTACACTTTTTTTTTTCTCAAAATAGAACTCAAACTTGACAGTACTGAACATATCATTCCCTTCTTTGAAAAATATCTGTATATAACTTTAAACATCTGAAGAACAAACTGTTTAAACAAAAGTCTGCTTTTTAACATACTTTGCAAACTTAAAAAAAAATAATAATAATAATTAAATAACAGCAATGAGTAAAAAATGCAACTCTAAATAAAATAAACAACAAAGACACTACTTGTAGAACATTTTGATATGTCTTTGTCCTTTATCAAGCTTCACAAATAAACGTGTCTTCTGTGTTTGGACATCCCATTCAAACATGGTGAAACCACCTGCCGCACACATCACAGGATATCTGCAACACAAAAAGATTTGAAGATTTATTTTCCAAATGCCTTATTTATGTAGATAATTCGAAGGGTAAGTTTTCATTTATTATATTAAAACATACAACTTATTCAGTTGCTAAGTTTGATCTTAGGGTTCTATAGGCAATGTTAAGAGTTTAATGACCTTAACTTATAGTGGGCTTATAGTATGAAAGGAGACAGACTTTTTAATGCTAAGTTAGAGGGTCATTGGTACATTTTTATTTTCCAACAATTCTATAAGATACTTCTCTATAGGTACTTTCATCAGAGTAGATGTGTGTGGCCATGGTTGGTACTCTTTTTCCACTGTCTTGATCTTCTGATCATGGTCATGAAATAGTTTGAACGCTCCTTTGATCATCAGCTCACTTCCTCTTGTACTGGACTGCTGCAAGGCTCACCAAGAAACATCTGTAGCTTCTGCAAGAGTTCCTTTGTGGTCCTCTGGGAAAAAGTCCTTCTCATAGCCACTCACCTGTCTGTGTTTGCCTTTTACTTCAAGCCAGATTATCCACTCTGACAGGAATGGAGCCCATACAAAAGCTTACCATTATTACAATTTAAGAGCCTGCCCACCCTCCATTGATACATACTGCCCCACTCCCATTATTATGTGCCAGATAAGAAAAATGATAATTAGGGCTCCACATATCCAAAAAACATTCGAGTCAATAGCCTCCTTGGTACCTTAACTGAAAATATGGCATTTTTCTGTTAATATTGTCTATTTTCAAACAAACAAACATGCCAGTTGATTATTGATGTTTGTTTGGCTTCCTTCCTGCCCTTCATGAAATAAGGCCAGTATCCCGGCCACTAAGTGTTGACCTCAATAAATGTCCTGGTGGGAGATACAGTCACACCGGCCTGCTGCAAAGGCCAAGCAAGCTCCTGGCAACTCCTTAGTCTGCACAATCTGATCCAGGACCAACACTTAAAGCGCTCTCCTTGCACTTCTGATGCTTACTTAAACGTTTTCTTTGGGAGTGAGCTTACTAGCAGAAATATCCTTTTAGATTTATGCTTTTGTTAACTGTTTTTAACTTTAAAATATGTTTTGTGTGGTCACTCGTCATGACAAACTACAATCCATGGAAATAGTTTTCTTATAGTGTCAACATTTCCTATAAGATTGTTTTAAACAATACTATTATATCCAAATGATGTTCTCATCCTCTTCAGGATCATCCAGATTTTTGATTTTCCAGCCCACAGTTGCAGTACACACCTCTGCAAGGGCGAAAGTGGTAATTTGCCAGTTAAGATGATAATAAAATTTTGTGCTGATAAATACTAAATAAAAATATTTAAATGTCTTTTGGGCTGCACGGTGGCGCAGTTAGTAGCATTGTTGCATTACAGCAAGAAGGTCCTGGTTCGACTCCCGGCTAGGGTCTTTCTGCATGGAGTTTGTATGTTCTCCCCGTGCATGGGGGTTCTCACTGGGTACTTCGGCTTCCTCCCACATCCAAAGACATGCCTGTTAGGTTAATTAGTCTCTCTAAATTGCCCTTAAGTGTGAATGAGTGTGTGCATGGTTGTTTGTCCTGTCTGTCTCTGTGTTGCTCTGCGATGGACTGGCGACCTGTCCAGGGTGTACCCTGCCTCTCACTCGTAGACTGCTGGAGATAGGCACCATGGATGTCTTTTTAGCCAATTTTCTAAATACTAACAGGAGGAAATCTAGACCTGGAAACGCTCACAGCCGCATTCAGTCATTTTAAAATGTTTCACCAAGTTACAGAACACCTGATTAATATTGGGATGCAATCGCTCTGTTTGTGTCTCCCTGTAGGCGAATACATCAAGAACTGGCGACCACGTTACTTTTTGCTCAAGACAGATGGGTCCTTCATTGGATACAAGGACAAACCACAGGACTCGGACCTGGCCTACCCACTCAACAACTTCTCTGTAGCAAGTAGGACATGAGCTGACCATTCCACCTTTCAATATCTGCATAACAAAATCTGTGTAATCCAACATATTTCTTTGGGGGACTTTCAGAATGTCAGTTGATGAAGACAGAACGACCCAAACCAAACACCTTCATCATCCGCTGTCTGCAGTGGACCACTGTCATCGAGAGGACCTTTCATGTCGACACTCCTGATGAGAGGTTAGCCTTTATCTTCCCCCCTACAGTCAGAACCTTGTTATGTTTATTTAACAAAAAGTGATATACCTAACCCCTTCCAGACCTTCATCCATTTCATTAAAGGATAAAACTTGTCGGTTTCATGTCTAAATTACAGCTCCATTTTGAATGTCTGTATTGTGCAGCAGAAGCTCCCAGACTTTAAATATTTTAGTGCAATCAGCTGGAAGCTACCACACCAAATAGTCTTCAGAGGTTTAATTGCCATAAGAAAATTGAAGTCTACTGCCTATTGGCTACTGATTTGCAACTGGTTTAAGTTCATGTCCTTTTACATGTTGGATTCAGTTGGAAAATACATGTCCAGATGAACAAAAAAGCTAGAGGTGTGAACTCACTACAGTTGAACTGATCAGTTATTTTGTTTTCTCAAAGTTCTCACAGGCTGATTTCAATTCTAACAAATGCCTCTTTTTGGTTTTCTGTATGAACTGTGTGATCTCAAATGTTTTTCTGATAAATTGATCAAAGGGCAGCCCAAAGTTACAGAGCTGTGTCTCTCTGAGTATCTGCAAATACAGATCCATCTGTCCCAGAGTATGGTCCCATACCACAAGATATTTAATGTCTTCTCCACAAGATCATTTCAAAATAAATAACAGCTGTGGCCAATATTTGAGAATTGTTAAATCATTCATTCATTTATTGTAATTATACAGGAGCCTTTAATAAAATAGAATATACTATGTTACTCTCATTGTTACAAGTCCAACAAAATTTAAAAAAACTACCTGGTCATTGCATAGAGCAATAAATAATTCGAGTCAAATAGTGTTTTTGTGATTGATCATTATGTATTTATATTGGGTTCAGAGGAAATGTCACACTGGGTGACTGACAAAGATCATTCTATTAGAAAGCACCGCAGTTAAACTAGACTTTACTATTATTTTAAAGCAAAGAAAAAATGAATACATAGTTGACATTTCTAAAATCTTTTAGCGTTTAGCATAACTATCATGGTTAGCATTCTTTACTATAAGCATCGGTCTTTGGATGAATTCCCGGTGAAGCATTTTTTGATTCTGGTTGACTGGTTTCTCGGTGGATGTCTAAGACCTAGTATACCTTGGTACCACATATGAAAGGACTTACTATAACTATAACCAAACCTTTTAAGTGACGCTAGGCGTGGACAATTTGCACAGGTTGAAAAAATATATAGCATAAAAGGGTGTTGGACTGGCTTCCAGATTTTAAAGGGTCCATTTATGTTACCTCAATATGTAGTTATCTTTTTGAACCTTTTGTACTGTCGGCACCAGGGACGAGTGGGCCGAGGCCATCCAGATGGTAGCAGAATCGCTGGCTAAGCAGGAGGAGGAAGGCATCCTGTGTAGCCCAACTTCCCAGATTGAGAACGTTAATGAGGAGGAGATGGACACCTCCATCAGCCACTACAAACGAAAGGTATGCAAGCTTTTGGGGATTTTTATGTTCTCAGTGGACCCTTTTACCAGAAGAGACATCAGAAATGTCAAACCATTTTCAGGTGTGTTCTGATGGACCAAATTGTTTCTAATGTTAAATATACTGAGACTTAAAGTGTTGTTTTGATTACATTTCCCTGATTCTCTCTTGTATTTTGTCCAGACAATGAATGACTTTGACTATCTGAAGCTTCTGGGTAAAGGCACGTTTGGAAAAGTCATTCTGGTGAGGGAGAAGGCGAGTGGCACCTACTATGCCATGAAGATCCTGAAGAAGGAAGTCATTATAGCCAAGGTCTCTATCCTGATTATCATCATAATGTAATTTAATTGGACAGAACAAATACTGTTATTTCTTCTTGGACACATCCACCATCACTCCAATATATTAAATTTTTCATGCACATAACTCCTGACCAGCAGCTTTTAGGTTCTTTTAGTCCTATTGGTAATTTTGGCTCATTAGTGAAGGCATTCACACTATAGAGATCCTGTTTGTCTTTATTATTATGTATATCTAACACTTTTTTTGGCACCTATCTCCTCCTTCATACTTTGTGCTATTTCAGCCATTTAACTTTCAAAATGTTCAGCTTTTTGTGCCAATTTTTGGCCCATTGAAATGAATGGAAAATCATAAAAATTCCGCAAAATTCAGCTAAAACTTTGTGCTCTTTAACAGCTTACTACTTCTGCATACTTTCAGCTAGAAACACCATTCAACTTTTAAAA
>JAHUTJ010035889.1:0-10130 GCA_036250325.1 Characodon lateralis
CAGATTTTTCACATCTACACAGTTATATTCCCGCACTAAAAACATTGTAAAAGTTCATTTGTGTCACAGAAAGTGTAATTTTTCACAGTTTACTCACAGCTTTTGCCACTGTGTTCCGCCATGGCTGCTCCTGCTTGACCAAACCGCTTCAACCTGCAATGAATCATAAGAAAAGATGGACCGCAAAGGATACTCACAACAACTCATCCTTCAAATCGGGCAAAAGAAGTACACATTAGTCTGCCGCACTTGACAGACCTTCTGCACCGCGCTGTGACGTAATCGGCCCACAAGTACGGACTTGGAAGGATCCAGCCCCTGAATTGGGACACACCCTCGGCCTGCACATGGATCCTCCTTCTTCCTGTTTATTGACCAATAGTAGAGAAAAGGAACAAATATATATATATATATATATTTTTTGATGAAAACGCATGAAAAACACATGAAAAACAAAATAAATATATTTCTGCTTTTATTTTTAATTTTGTCAGGATCGGTCCTCCATACATTTATCACGTTTAGGGTTGTAAATACTATAATTCTTTTCTCCAGTAATGTGGTTGGGAGCAGTTTTTTATGCTTTGACTTACATTTGTTCATATTTTTTGTTTGACTTGTTTGATCCGACGTTTATTCCTGATACAGTATAGTTTGACTCACAGTTTGAAGCTGCAGAAGTTATTTTTAAATCCTCTGTTTTACTGAACAGATCTCTACACTTCTAATACCGATAAATACAGGCTTCATCTCTCCATAGAGGAGCTTCTCCTGTGAACCTTTTAAAAGTCTTTTGTACGGTTTCTTTGTAATAATGAGCTGCTGTTGTGGAGTCGAGCACTGATCTAACATCGATCCATCCTGGACTTTCACATTTCAATGATTAAGGCCAATCACCAGACACATCCAGTATAACCCAGAGCAGCACAATAACTAACAGTGTATCGAATGCAAAATCAAAGCACTGTGACACAATGGAACGAATGCTGGCTCCACTTTGGTTAGTGTTACATGCCGACATATCTTTCATTGCGAGTAAATGTGATTGAATGTGTTTTCTCCCTTTCAGAAGCCATTAGCGGGGCTGATAGTGATCAGTGGGGTTTACATCATGCCAGCTTTAAAAGTAGTGGTTGCTGTTGCTTATTTAATGGCCACAGGAAAAGGAGGCCATTAGAAAATTAGCAGCTTTATCAGGGTTTAGGTGACATGACTGCCTCACAAAGTTACAGAGAAACACAAGAGGATAAACTTCCTGGAGATAATGATGGGAGGGATCACCTGGATATTTAGTTGGGATGGAATATTAGACAACGAGAACCTGGAGAATGAGTCAGCTATCCTGTGTGCTGTATTATGAATTGATGCATACATTTTCAGTGCTATTTTTTTCGCTGTGCACATCTGATGTTTGCAGTTATCAATCTCCTTAACTGTCTTCCTTGATTTATTGTCTGAATGGGTATTTACCAAAAAGGATCTGGTTTAAGAGGTATAGAACTTGCTATATTACAACCCAATCTTTCAACAATAGCTTTTTGACAAGTTTTTTTTTTTTTTACAAAACCCAGATAGCCTAATGGTTTGAGAATGTGAGACATAACGTTTAATCTTTGATTAAGGTTGCCCAAAGTTTGGGGCTATTTCCAACAATGAAGATGGAAACTTAGTCTACAACAAACTGAGCTTAATGTAGCATATCATATTACTGCAAAATTACTTTCCATATGGATGCATTTCTGATCCCTGAAGTGGCTTTACCCATGGGCATAAACAGTCTTTACTATTAGAGCACGGGCCGAAGCAGTGTTCCAAATCTTTATGAACCAAGTGAGTGCAGAAGTGAAAAAGGTAAAAGCCACAAATGGGACTGTCTACTGGCTCTGAGCATTTGTCTTTATCTACAGATTTTCTGTCATGATCATGATCCTTAGGACTTTGAGTTGTGTAATTTTCTATGGTTTTCGATTTTGTGTTTGAGTGAATTACGTGTTTCTGATTAATTAGTGTTCTGTTAGTTCTGTTCTGTTAGTGATTGTTTTTTTACTCATCTCTGTGTTTTTCTGTGTTTCATTCAGTTCAACCACGTCATCTCTCTTTCTTTGCCGTAATTACAATGTTTCAGTGTCATTCTACCTCTGGACATCAATTCACACACCCTTCACAGCAGTTACTCTTTAAAATATCAAACTTACCTCTTCCATGTCCCAATTTTCGCTCCTTCCCAAGTATTTCTTCTCCTGGTTTTTATCAGTCATTTTTTGAATTCGTCTGTTGCCCTTTCCATCCTTTTCATTTTTCCACTGTTAGTCACTTCTTGTTTGACATTCCAAGATCAACTTTTCTTTCTTTATAAAATTGATTATTAAAAGACAATCCTTTATTCCTACATTTGGGTCCAATACAACATCCAAATAATATTTTCAGCAATTTTCACCAGAATATGAAGTCCCGTTTTAATGATGCCAACCCATTGTTGTAAAGGAATTATATGTTTTTGGATTTCTATAGTTCCAGCTTAGACTTTGACTTGCCGTCAAAGAATATTTCAAAAAGAACACAGTGAAAACAATAGGTCTGGGATAATCAATGGGAAGACTGGTTGCACTTAGGCAGGTCTTCAGACTACCTCCTGTGTTCAAGTCTTTTTGTGCACCTTAATTATTTAATTAACAGCAAAGAGTCTCAAGACTATCAACAATATCAAATTCCACTGCTTCCACTTTTATGACCAACGCTGTTTGCCACCATTGGAATTAGACATTGCATAAGGCAAAAAACCTTGCCGCCATAAAGTAAACACTTGAAGTTTTCATATCTGAATATGACTGGATGATCAGTACCTATTCAAAGTTGCACTCCTTCTGTGTTTAACAGTAATGGGACACCCACACCCTAAAAAAAGCAGAATTAATGCAATGTAAGTTTTCTTCACAAGTGAATATTTTGACTTTGGCTTTCAGATCAAATGGAGGAAAATGATTTACAGGCTAAAACTTTTCATGCATATTTTGTCCCCCAGTTTACACCATGTTAGGTGGTAGATTGAGATATGGAGTGTTAATGCGTCCTGCCATTAAGATGATCCTTCATAAAGAAAAGCACATATAGTCCAGAAAAAAACAAAATCATTATCAACAATCTAGTCACATCAATCCTACTTAGAATTGATTTAACTAATAATATATTTTTCCTTGGTCCATTTTGGGCCTTCCCTGAATACCTTCAGGGGTCTGATGGTTCAGAATGTAATAAATTCCTGTTAATTTTGATTTCTAACAGTATATTAAACTGCAAAAGTGTATCCCTATAAGTTGCCTTTTTTTATAAATTATCTTTAAACATTTAACATTTAAATGCCTTTGTAGAGTTGATCACCCATCAGAACATTTTGTAAAAGCCACACAACTAACGTGATAAAAAATGTTTTTCATTATTAAATGCGGTTGGTCGTATAAACTACTCATTGTAGCAGAATAATGTTACAGACAGTTAGCAGGTTAGATTTTTTCTGTCATTATTTCTGAATGTGTAGGACTTGGAAGAGCTCGAAGGTTCTCTGGGGGGAATGAAACGTCCTCACCTGTTCCATGCCCTGAACATGTTTACTCTCTGTCATCTTGCCGACTAATAAGAGCCGAGTCGGTGCAGCAGAAAAAAAGAAGGACAGGGGGTCAACACCTTCGGACTCCTCTGATTACCTGTCCTTTCTGGCCACACGGCAGGTGAGCAGGCTGGTGTGCAGGAACATTTTCTGAGTTGGCCTTTGATTGATCCTGTTATCAGTGTGCAGAGCAATTAGGAAGGAGAGGATTTATCATTCTATAACTGCTTCAATTTATTGGTATGAATTTAATTCTTTACATCATCTGAAGCACAATGAAACAATCCAAGAGCAAAAGGACAGGCTGATTTAACACCTTTCACTGCATGAGAAAATCTTTTCTCAGTTACTCAGGAATTAAATCCTCTAAGTTATTTTTTAACATATTCTGTCCCATCTGTGTGCTGTTGCTATTTATTTATGTTCATTTAGTTTCAGCACTTTGTGTTGGTACTACTCTGTAAACTGGCTGTAAAGATGACACATACTGCCATATGGTTAGGGCTGGTTTAATTCAATTTGTGTGGTAATCCTACAGGTCCCCTGGTTACAACTGTTTTAGAGGTAATTGGTGTCTCAGCCCTCCAAGGACCTCACAAGACAAACTGCGTCTGGCACGCTCACCTTCAGTGGTTTTTATTTTTCATTGTCTCTTCATACATCAAACACATCAGATCACCCAGATTAAATCAAGCTCTCCATCATATGTATTTTCATGTTGTGGAAACTCCAGCTTTGCTTTTTCTAGTGCTGACTCAGGAAAATGTAAGCCAGATCTATCTGCCAACTGCTGTCTCCACATAATGCTTTATCCTCCTTTTTGAAGTGAACCCATTTTCCTCACTTGTGTTTTTTTTGGAACCAAATCACTTTGGTCTACAGTCCAATTGGCAAAAGACAATGTGCGCATGAGGCGGGAATTCAGCAGCCAATCCTCAAGTAGAAGATGGCACTGTTTTTTTTTTATCACTGTATGGTGCTTTTTTGAAAGAGTTCCTCAGGTTAGAAGCAACAGCCAGCCCATTGATGAAAGATAGCAGTAAGCAGCTCCAAATTATAAACTGGATCCAGCCAAGAGAGGAATTCTGATCTGATTATCTGACTAAATATGATTGATTAAGGCAAAGACAAATTGGTCAAAATATAAAAAAATAAACTATATACAACCCCAAAATCTTCACACTTCAGCAATTCAGGAAACAAACAGGTGATTTTTCCAGAGGCTAGATGATAATGAAATAGACACTTTTTATTATTTTGAATTAAATTAGTTAGCTCTGCTCACAGTTGCCCCAAATAGCACACATGAGGGATTGAGGAAAGAACAAAAACCTTTATCCACCCATTCTTCCCTTCCTGCATGTTCCCTTTATTGCAAGAAATATCCAAATCTTGAAGGGCAACTCTTGTAAGAATTGGTAAGAAGCCTTTAAAACAAATATTTTACTGGCCCTCTCCATTCAATGGTAACCTTTATGTAGTGGAGGGATAGAGTAGCCCTATGATCTTGGGAGTATATTGTCCAGGGCTCCATCTCCTGTTAGGATCTTCCATGGCAAATTACCAATAGGGAAGGGGTCAAACTAAACTGATTCCATCATTTCAGAGATGGGTGACCACAAGAACAGTCCTCACCTCAGATGGGGCAACAGGGGCATCCCCTTGAAGCCAGGTATTGTAGTGGAGCTAGCAGGCTAGCACCTGGTGTTTAAGCATTGGCTCCTGTGGTTTGGCTGGGTTCCCCATAAAAAATAAATAAATAAATAAAAATAAAAACCTTTGCAGGTGGGGAACTGGACATGCTGGTTCCCAGAACCATAATCTGTTTTTTACAACATGAGGCAGAATTGGCACATGAGGTTGCAAGATACTTCGATTCACTTCCACTTCCACTACACTGATTCAACTTTTTGTCATGATCTGGGTTTGTGTGTGTTTGTGTTTGTGTGCTTGCTACATGTGCTCATTCTCAGGTGGTGCTGGAGCTCTCAGGTGTGCTGGGTGACAGGTGCGACTTGTTCCACTGATTACCATGAGGAGTACTTAAGCAGGAGGCTCCCAGCACTTCAATGCGGGAGAGTTTTGCCACAGTGGTTTTGAAACCCTAAGCATTGGAGCTATGTCACTGAGTTTTCTGGACTATGTTTCTGAAAGTTACTCTGGATGATCAAGCCTGTCTTTGTTCTGAGGATTCCTATCCTGTGATCTACCTTTGTTTGGATTCGCATCAAGCTGGCAGCTTCCTGTCCTCTTCGTCTCCTGAGCCAAGCCACAAGCGTACCCTGTCCACCCTCCAATGTAAGCCACAGCACATCGAACTTGTTTACTGTAACCTGAGCTCCACAGAACAACACCAAGTGAACTCTTTACGGATATACCTGCTTAAGACCTGGATCTCATTCCCCCTGGCGACCTGACCATCATAACTCAGTAAGCCGATCTCCGTATCAAAATAACTATCTGCTCTTAGTTTTCGTTTTACCCGTACTCATCCATTCTCTTCGCTTCTCTCCTTACAGTGAGATATTTTGTCTGTTCCTGACTATATATCTTCAATAAACAATCTTTATTTTACTTCCTCCTCCTGAGTGTTCTCTGTATGTGGGTCCGAGCTGTTTTGAACATAATGACACTTTTTCCCCAAATTGAGAGTTTACAAACCAACAGATTATTGCCCTCTGGAATCCACAGCAAGTGATTTTGGTTCTTTTGAGTGGGAGCGCAGACGGATTTAACTCAAGTGAAATGGATCACTTTAGTGACTACGATTGACTCGACTGGATAAAATGATTACCACCTTGTTTCAAGACATGAAAGCCCTAAGAACATAAAAATAAAGCAACTGAACTTTATCTCCTTTCATGAGGACTTCATGCTTATGGTATTAAATTTGGAATAGTTGGCAGACTAGAAAGTTAAACAAAACAATATGGAAATAGACTGGATGATTTACAAACTGACAGGTGGGCTATAGTGCTGCAAGCTGCTATCATTATGGAGACCAGCTTTTAGGGAAGCTATGGATACAAAAGGGAGGCTTTCAGACTGCAAGTGGCAGCTTCAGCTGAACTTTAGACCTGTCTGTTCTGTCCAAACAGCAGGTCAGAGGTAATCAGGGTCTCCAAGGTTTTTGTCAAATGAGGCTTCAGCATGCACAACAGTGGTGCAGTGATGTCTCATTTATTTTTCATTCTTCCTGTCTTGAAGAAATCCTTCTCATTGGCCTTGGATCCCAGCAGGATAAGGAAAGCTGTTGTGTTAGCCCAGTCTTGTGCTGATCCAAGGTCTTGCAGTCACCCATGTGTATCACTTCATGTTTAATGCCAGAGTTCTGTATTTACAGCATTTGGCAGCATGCTGTGACACAAGGTAACCTCTTAGACTCTGCAGATGTCACTCTTTGTTTTTCCATGTGTGGAAATCTTGAACCAGGAACAAGTCTAATTTGTATCCTGCTTTAAAAATAGTTTGTTCATATTTTAGTCAATTATTTAACTTCAGTTTTAATCATATTCAGGACAAATGATTTCTTTTTCATCCTGAGCCTTGGTCAGTTATCAGCAGTAAATGCTCAGTACAAATTCTAATTCAGGGCACTCTGTGCA
The DNA here is from genome assembly GCA_036250325.1 of Characodon lateralis. Taxonomy (NCBI): domain Eukaryota; kingdom Metazoa; phylum Chordata; class Actinopteri; order Cyprinodontiformes; family Goodeidae; genus Characodon; species Characodon lateralis. The sequence goes on from JAHUTJ010035889.1 coordinate 7,210, forward strand.
AACCTTGTACATATATTAGAACCACATGCTGATATGAGTGTGTGTATGTACCCTTCTTTGGTTCTGCTATGTGTTTTATAATTTAAACATACCCTTTATTTTATTACAGACAAGATCTATGTTTTCTTTCAACTTTATTTAGGTACATTTCTATCCACCTCTGTTTTTGGGTTGACAAAACTTTGACTACTTTATACTGTTGACAGTCCTTCACAAAACACTTGCCTTTGTCTTTATGCTTTAGTGATGTATCAGATTAAATCATATGTCCAGAAATCCAGAGATATACTTTGTTTCCTTTCTAATATATTGGATAATTGTAAAACATTGCCTAAAGGAGCCTTAAAACTTCAATCTCCTATCAACTATCAGGAAAAAGCTGGATTTCAGCAAATTTAGAACAAAAAATACATTTGGAAATCTCTGTTTAAAGGCAATCATGACACAACTGCACTTTTAGTACTCACTAAATACATTTGTTTCCTATATTTGACATCCCTGAGATATTCTTTTGTAACCTTTATACATTGATGGCACCATAAAAACCTAAGATTGCACCAGGCTCAAGTCCAACCAGGGACAGTTCTATTGGATTGCATTAGGACAGAACTACACAGTAGAAGATCGATGCTATGATGGGGTCATAGCTTTGCCAAGAGGCCAGTATGTCCACATCAAATGCCCTGTTATTAAGCCAATTTGGGCCATGCAGCCCACCATCACACTAGTCCTCCATTCTGACCAGGAATTGAAAAAAAAAAAAAAATCTCAATAGGTGGGGAAAAACATGCAGTTCAGTAAATGTTCCCAGAAAGAAGAATATTTTATCAACATACACCTCACTACCATCTTGTTGTAGGAGAAACAATTAGCACAAAAATGGTAGACAAATCCAAGAATACAAAAGAAAAGTGTAGTAAAGTAGAGTGTCAAAAACATCATACCAGAAGAGGTTATTTAACAAAGAAATATTGTGTTAATTGGGAGTGTAATATCTGATGTACTTTCAGGCTGTTTAACACCAAGTTAAGTCCACTCTTTAACTGGTCATTTGGTTGTTAGGAGCATGATAAAAAATGTTTTGGATTTTATTTAACAACTGTTATGGGCTACGAATCACAAGGTAGAAAATTCCTCAATTGTTGGTAGAGCACACTGCAGTAGGCCTACATATTTAAAATGTCCCCACCCTGTTCAAAGGGGGAGATATGGCAGTGGCCCTAGCAAGAACCATAGCATCACATTATTGTTTGTCCTCTAACATGGCAAACAGGTTCATATGTCATATGAAAGCACACTCTAAATACTCTGGAGATTCCCTGACTCCTTATTCAGTTATAGGACTTAAATCTGGAATAGTTCAGGCTCTCATTCAGGCCTTTTCAAATGAAATGTATTACACAATAGGCATACTACCCAAAACATTTTTCCCCTCCTTGTATTTATAAGGAATATGCAAGAGCCAACATAACAGCTAGTTCAGTCAAGTTAAAACTCCTGTCAAATATAGCCGACACCTATTGCTCTCTTCTGTTGCCTTATAAAATAATATGATTCCTAATCAGGCAAAAAAAAAAAAAAAAAAAAAAAAACATATTTTATTAGAACTAAGGTTTGTACAGGGACACAGTTGTCAACACTGTTACCCTACTTCTTGTTGGGGTCTGGGAAACTTGTTGCCTGCTGCTTACTGTGCTTACTCACCAGATGGTGCCGGAGCTCCTTGTGGAGGTGTGCAGCAGGTGTCGCTCATCATCAATCAGGTCCTGAGGTTTAACAAGAGCGAGCAGTCAGCCCTTTGTTGCCTGAGTGTTTGCTAATAGTGGTAACTTACTGTCCAAGTTAAGCCTGCTTAAAACTCTTGACTTTTTTCTCCCAAGAACTTACCTTTTGTGTGTACTCCTTCTCAGGTCTTCCTGACCTCCTGGCTCCAGTCTCGGTGTCGTTCCTCTGGCAAGATCCCAATTACTCATGACTTAAAGCCCCCTCGTTTACGATGCTCCAGCTGGCTGACTCCAAGCTCCAAACCTCCAAGCAACCTGCAAGCGAACCTAGCCCACCCTCCAACTTAGTCACAGAATCCACCACCAAGTGTACTCACCTCACTCTGGCGTCATCTATCCTGGAAAGGCAATCCAAACTTGTGTTCCTCCAAACCATTCATCTGAGGATTTCAAGCCTTATCTGCGCAAACAGACATCCACCAACCTCCCAGGGCCCGCTTCATCTTTTCTTTCCCAGAAGACATCCTTCAGCTCCACTTAAGCAAACAAGCTCTTCAAACTTCAAAATTCACCTCTGAACCCCTCATCCTCTTACCTGTTCTCCCTCTTCATACAGTTGGTGTTCTTCCAGTCCTGGGTCCATTGCCTGACGTTATCTGTTAAAGGAAATTAAACTGTTAAACCTTTTTCTGTCTCCTGTTATTTGCATGTGGGTCAAAGCAGTTAAATTTACCATGACAGAACACTCAGGCCAGCAGATTCACTCAGAAGAACCTTATCAGATCATAGTCATCAGATTCACTCCCATAATAATACTTTCTGTTCCCTCCTAGAAAGTCAAAGGCAAACCAACCAGCAGCTCGAGCAGATGGCGGCTCTACTACAACACACTTTCAACAACCAGACATCCCCAATGACAGGTGGCAGCACCGAGTCTGCGGCCTCACAGCAGTTTCCGCATTCCAGAGACGTCACTTCCCCAAACCCAGAAGAGTTTTCTGGAGAGGGTAAAGATTGTGGAGGATTCCTCCAACAATGCTCACTAGTTTTTGTCATAATGTTAATGGTCGACTTGACCCACATGCAGAAAAACACAACTAAACAGAGAAGCGTTTCAGAAGTTTTATTTGCAGAACCAGGTACTGGAAACCGAGGATGCTGAGCGACTGCAAGAGAAAACGAACGCAGGTAAAACAC
>JAHUTJ010035890.1:0-10123 GCA_036250325.1 Characodon lateralis
ACCTCGAGCCTGTTTGCCATGGGAGACCCTACCAGGGGCATTTAAGCCCCAGACAACATAGCCTCTAGGATCATTCGAGCACTCAAACCCCTCCACCACGTTAAGGTGGCGGTTCAAGGAGGGGTCCTTTTAACTTAGTGTCAGTTACAAATATTTGTCGTTGCTCAGACAGGGCCTAAGCTAAGCCGACAGAGGTGGTTCTCTAGAGAGAACCGATATTGCTTTGATTATTTTTAAAGTGTACCTGCAAAGAAGAGAAGAGAAACTTAGTAAACAAATGAGCGCAGAGGGGCTGCCTTTAAAGGGGCTGTATGCAAATGAGACTGTGTCGTTGACTGCTTCTGATTGGTTCTGGTTTACAGGATCAAAGTCATTGCTGGCTCTGATGTCACTCTGTGACATGTGGTTGATTCTTTAATACATATCACTGGATTGGATATTACATGAGTGTCACATGACATGGGTTGCTATGCAACGACTCAGGAATGCTGCAGAAGCAGTGTCAGACGTACACAAAACTGGTTCTTTATGATGTTAGTTTGTTTATGGTGTGTGTCTGGCACTATTATTTGTTAGACCAAATATCACTTATACCTTAACATGCCAAAAAAATCTAATACATTAGACCACATATCAGTTCCAGTGTTTACATCTATCTGTTGATACAAGTATTAATAAAAGGCAGTGACCTATCACCTTAAAGTGCAAACACTTAACATCAAACCCCACACTTCATTGAATCTGCACACTGATTCTGCACTCGGTACTTTAGAAGTGGTGGCTAGGCTGTGGTAATTTGCTTTTGAAGGGTAATGGGGGATTTCTTTTAAAAGTTGTCCATGTTTTGTGCAAACAGCAATCCCACCAAAGGTACGTCAGTAGGTTGCTCACAGCAACCACAATGTTTTATGTCATTGTGCCAATGTTTAGCCATTCAGATATTGTGACGTCATCAGCAGGCGTAGGGCCCCGAGCAGATCCAAACACCCGAGCAGATCTGGTACCTACACCGTCTCTCACATGAACAGTTATCAAATTTGGTCTATATTTTCAAAACTCTAGACATTTATTTTTAACTTAGTGTCACTTACAAATACATGTTGTTGCTTTGTCAGGGTCTAAGCCAAGTTGACAGAGCTGGCTCTCTAGAGAGAACCGATATTGCTTTGATTATCTTTGAATTGTACCAGCAAAGAAGAGAAGAGAAAGTTAGTAAACAATAAGTGCAGTGGGGCTGCTTTTAAAGGGGCTGTGAGACTACACAGACTACATGAGACTGTGCCCTTGCCTGCTTCTGATTGGCTCTGGTTTGGAGGATCAAAATCATTGCTGGTGTTAGGATCATTAATCTGAGAATATTAGTCAGTCAGTCATTTTCTACTGCTTATTCCATAGTGGGTTGCGGGGGAGCTGGTGCCTATCTCCAGCAGTCTATGGGCAAGAGGCAGGGTACACCCGGGACAGGTCGCCAGTCCATCGCAGGGCAACACAAACACTCATTTATACACCTAAGGGCAATTTAGAGTTATCAATAAACCTAACAGGCATGTCTTTGGACTGTGGGAAGAAGCCAGAGTACCCGGTGAGAACCCACGCATGCACGACGAGAACATGCAAACTCCATGTAGAAAGACCCCAGGCTTGGAATCGAACCCAGGACCTCTTTGCTGCAAGGCAACAGTGCTACCAACTGCACCACCATGCAGCCCCTGAGAATATTACTTAATATTTAATATTAATATTTTATCAAATAATATTTCGGTCTGTTAAGGGTTGTCCTGTGAATACCAGCCCAGTAAGGCGATGGTATCAGGACAAAATAGAAAGGTGTGAGACGAGCTCTGACATTATTGAACAGCATAAACTCTGCACATGTATGGAATGAATTCACACAATTTCTTAAAATACAAGAATTTATTAACAAAAATAAGTCAACTCAAAGTCAAACATATTTCAATTACAAACCCTTTACTATGCTAAAACAATCCAACTAAACTACCAAGCAGAATTAAAGAATAAGGAAGACTAATGGGCTATGTACAATATAAACAAGTTGATTAAGGATGATTGAAAATCGTGACCAAAAGAGTGATGCAACATTACCATGCAATGTTTGTTTGAGAAGAAAGGATTATCTTGAAGGATCTGGAAATGAAGTTAAGTTAGTCTTGGAACTAACTTAGGCAAAAATCAGCAAACGCTTAGACAACCACTCACAATGCAAGATCAGATAAAATATTATTTTAGTAAAATAATGTTTTAAATAATGATCTGCTGAATAAAACCAACCTTCTGGATGACCATTTCTCAATAGTGTCTAATTAGCTGTCTTTATTTATTGGAATAATATTTGAAGAAACATTATTAAGGGAGTATTTCGGAAACGAGCCAAATCTTTCTAGAGAAATGGGGCTTAATGGTGTTTACTTAGTTATCAAATCTAGTAAATTATGTTTAGGGACTTTTATTTACTGAATTGAAGACTAAACCTTTCTGGGTAAATATTATTTAGCACCAGAATCAAACACACACCTTTAAAATACCGTTAATAAAAGGGTTAAAATGCATAAGCGCAGACGGCGCGTTATGAGCAATCTTCTGTGTTTAAAATCACCCTTCAAGTAAAGTTTGACTTAACTTAAAAACACACAAACACAGAACACAAACAGGGCATGTGTGCTGCAGATAACCTGCTAGCACTAAGATAGCCGAGTTTCACACAAACAAAACCAAATTTCATAGAATGAAAACATTCAGATCATTTCATCCTAACTGTTATTCTGCCCAAACCTAACCTCTGACCATGGTGGGGAAATGTTGTCTAAGGGGCGAAGTTTGACAAAACGTCCACCGTCAACAAGCGGTTAGCTCGGTAGCTTCGCGGGGGGTTGAAGGTGCATTCGCTCTGTGAACAAAAGGGTTAGCTCCGGAGCTGTAGCTGGGCGGCCCGTCCTGACCGCTGACCACACGGGTTAACATGATGATGCGGTCTCTGGTGTCTTCCTTTCAGACTGGGAGACCGTGTCTTTCTCTCGAACACCGTTTGCTTCTGCAGGGCTCGGAGAGAAAGTCAGCAATGCTTATACCTTAATTTCCCCTCTTTATGAATGAAATCACCGGGTACACAAACAGTGCTTCACTCATACTTAACTTGTGCATATGATTGCTTGATCTTATGACACTCTTGGATCCAGTTTGAAGAGGTTATGTCTTTTTGTCAGCAAAAGACATTAGCGCGCTTTGTCCCCCTCCTATCCCGATGAACACCGGTGTGGAAGAGAGCGGATGTAGCAACAGCTGTGCTTTTATTTGGGTAGTGGCGTCACAGGAAGTCCGCAGTTATCCCGTTTCCTGGCTGTGCCGGAACAAGGTTAATGCACGTTATTTTGAAAAGTTCCAAAAGAGGTCGTAATGGAGTTTAATGTTGAAATCCATGGCTGGGTCCCAACACTGAATCTGATGTCACTCTGCTACATGTGGTTGATTTTTTAATACATATCACTGGATCGGACATTACATGACTGTCACATGACATAGGTGCACGGTTGCTATGCAACGACTCAGGATTGCTGCAGAAGCAGCGTCAGAAGTACGCAAAACTGTTTTTTTATGAAGTTAGTTTGTTTAGTGTGTGTGTCTGGCACTATTATTTGTTAGACCAAATATCACTTATACCTTAACATGCCAAAAAACCAAAATATTAGACCACATGTCAGTTCCAGTGTTTACATGTCTCTGTTGATACAAATATTAATAAGTGACCTGCCACCTTAAAGTCCAAACATTTAACATCAAACCCCACACTTCATTGATTCTGCACACTGATTCTGCTCTCGGGACTTTTAGAAGTGGTGGTTAGGCTGTGGTAAGTTCCTTTCGAAGGGTAATGGGAGATCTCTTTTAAAAGTCGGCCATTTTTCATACAAACGGCAATCCTCCCCAAAGGTACGTCAGTAGGTTGTCTGTACCAAGCAAAATGTGATACGTCATCATGCCAATCTTTAGCCAATCAGATAGTGTGATGTCATCAGCAGAAGTAGGGCCCCAAGCAGATCTGACCAACCCAGTAGATTTGGTACCGTACACCAACTCTCACATGAACATTTATTAAATTTGGCCTATATTTTCAAAACTCTAGACATTTATTTTTAACTTAGTGTCAGTTACAAATACATGTTGTTGCTCAGACAGGACCTAAGCCAAGTTGACAGAGCTGGATCTCTTGAGAGATCCGGTATTGCTTTGATTATTTTTAAAGTGTACCTGCAAAGAAGAGAAGAGAAACTTAGTAAACAAATGAGCGCAGAGGGGCTGCTTTTAAAGGGGCTGTGAGACTACACAGACTACATGAGACTGTGCCGTTGCCTGCTTCTGATTGGCTCTGGTTTGGAGTATCAAAGTCATTGCTGGCTCTCATGTCACTCTGTGACATGTGGTTGATTCTTTAATACACATCACTGGATCGGACATTACATGACTGTCACATGACATGGGTGCACCGTTGCTATGCAACGACTCAGGAATGCTGCAGAAGCAGCGTCAGTAGTACACAAAACTGGTTCTTTATGAAGTTAGTTTGTTTAGTGTGTGTTTCTGGGACTATTATTTGTTAGATCAAATATCACTTATACCTTAACATGCCAACTAATCTAATACATTAGACCACATATCAGTTCCGGTGCTTATATCCCTCTGTTGATACAAATATTAATAAAAGGAAGTGACCTTCCACCCTAATGTCCAAATATTTAACATTAAACCCCACACTTCATTGATTCTGCAAACTGATTCTGCTCTCAGGACTTTTAGAAGTGGTGGTTAGGCTGTGGTAGATTCCTTTAGAAGGGTAATCGGGGATTCTTTTAAAAGTTCTCCATGTTTCATACAAACAGCATTCCCCCCTTAAGGTACATCAGTAGGTTGTCGGGACCAATCACAATGTTTTACGTCATTGTGCCAATGTTTAGCCATTCAGATATTGTGACTTCATCAGCAGGCGTAGGACCCCGAGCAGATCCAAACACCCGAGCAGATCTGGTACCTACACCGTCTCTCACATGAACAGTTATCAAATTTGGTCTACATTTTCAAAACTCTAGACATTTATTTTTAAATTAGTGTCGGTTAGTGTCAGTTACAAATACATGTTGTTGCTCAGACAGGGCCTAAGCCAAGTTGACAGAGCTGGTTCTCTAGAGAGAACCGTTATTGCTTTGATTATTTTTGAGGTGTACCTGCAAAGAAGAGAAGAGAACGCAATCAAATAAACGCAGAGGGGCTGCTTTTATAGAGGCCGTATGCACATCAGACTGTGCGGTTGCCTGCTTCTGATTGGCTCTGGTCGGGGGATCAAAGTCATTACTGGCTCTGATGTCACTCTGTGACATGTGTTGAGTTCTTTAATACATATCACTGGATCGGATATCACGTGACTGTCACATGACACGGGTGCATTGTTGCTATGTAACGACTCAGGACTGTTGCAGAAGCAGCGTCAGAAGTACACAAAACTGGTCCTTTATGAAACTAGTTTGTTTACGGTGTGTGTCTGGCACTATTATTTGTTAGACCAAATATTACTTATACCTTAACATGCCATAAAACCAAAGAAATTATTCCACATATCAGTTCCAGTGTTTACATATCTCCGTTGATAGAAATATTAATAAAAGGCAGTAACCTCCCACCCTAAAGTCTAAACTACTTAACATCAAACCCACACTTCATTGATTGTGCAGACTGGTTTTGCTGTCCGGACTTTTAGAAGTGGTGGTTAGGCTGTGGTAAGTTCATTTTGAAGGGTAATGGGAGATTTCTTTTAAAAGTCGTCCACGTTTTGTACAAACAGCATTCCCCCCTAAAGGTACGTCAGTAGGTTGTCGGGACCAATCACAATGATTTATGTCAACGTGCCAATATTCAGCCAGTCAGATAGTGTGACGTCATCAGCAGGCATTGGGCCCCAAGCAGATCCGACAACCCTAGCAGATCTGGTACCTACACCATCTCTCACATTAACAGTTATCAAATTTGGCCTACATATTCAAAACTCTAGATATTTATTTTTAACTTAGTGTCAGTTACAAATACATGTTGTTGCTCAGACAGGTCCAAGCCGACAGAGCTGGTTCTCTAGAGAGAACCGATGTTGCTTTGATTATTTTTGAGGTGTACCTGCAAAGAAGGGAAGAGAAGGTTAGTAAACAAATGAGCGCAGAGGGGCTGCTATTATAGAGGCCGTATGCACATCAGACTGTGCGGTTGCCTGCTTTTGATTGGCTCTGGTTTGGAGGATCAAAGTCATTGCTTGCTCGGATGTCACTCTGTGAAACGTTTTTGAGTTCTTTAATACATATCACTGGATCGGATATCACGTGACTGTCACATGACACGGGTGCATTGTTGCTATGCAACGACTCAGGACTGCTGCAGCAGTAGCCTCAGAAGTACACAAAACTGGGTCTTTATGAAGTTAGTTTGTTTACGGTGTGTGTGTCTGGCACTATTATTTGTTAGACCAAATGTGACTTATACCTTAACATGCCATGAAACCAAATATAATATTCCACATTTGAGTTCCAGTGTTTACATCTATCTGTTGATACAAGTATTAATAAAAGGCAGTAACCTCCCTCCCTGAAGTCCAAACATTTAACATCAAACCCGACACTTCATTGATTGTGCACACTGATTCTGTTCTCGGGACTTTTAGAAGTGGTGGTTAGGCTGTGGTAAGTTCCTGTTATGATTCTGGCACGTCCGCTCTACCCTGTCTCCCTGGCTGCAATCAGCAGATGAGATGCACCTGGTGGCTGCTGCAGTGCAGTGCAATCTGTGGCATGCCAGGCACCTGTGTCTTCCCTGAGATGTACTGACTCTGACCAGCAGACGGTGCCAGATTTTTGAAAGCCATCGTGTGAGTAGATATCCAGCGTTCCTTCCTGTCTGATCATTGTTCTTGACCTTGCCTTGTCTCTTGGATTTTTGCCTCTCTGCCTGCTCCCTGTCGGACTGTTTGGATTTTGATTTTGACCCTGTTTCCTGCATCTGGTTTATGCCTCTGCCTGCCCCTTGCAAGAGAATGTAACCTTCATGATCATTAATTCACCTGAACTTCCTGTAGTCCTAGGGACCTCCTGGTTGCAGAAACACAACCCTCACTTTGACTGGAAAAAGAAAGAAATTCTGGGTTCGTCTGAGTCATGCTCCACTGCCTGCCTTTTGTCTGCTGCTATGGTGGTCAGCGTGGAGAATGAGGTCAAGGAGACATACCCGGATTTATCCAAGGTACCTCTAGAATACCATGATCTAAAAGAAGTAATTAATAAGATTAAGGCCAAGAACACTCTGGCTCATGCTGTTCAGTCGGCTCGTCATGACTGTGATCTGCTCAGAGAGCAGTATGAGGAGGAGCGGGAGGCCAAAGCTGAGCTGCAGCGTGCTATGTCCAAGGCTAACAGCGAGGTGGCTCAGTGGAGAACTAAGTATGAAACTGATGCCATTCAGCGCACTGAGGAGCTTGAGGAGGCCAAGAAAATGTTTGCCCAGTGTCTTCAGGATGCGGAAGAGTCCATTGAGGCCTTGAATGCAAAATGTGCCTCTCTGGAGAAGACCAAACAGAGGCTACAGGGTGAAGTGGAGGTCTTGATGATCGACGTGGAGAGCTAATGCTCTGGCTGCAAACCTGGACAAGAAGCAGAGGAACTTTGACATGGTTCTTGCAGAGTGGAAGCAGAAGTATGAAGAGAGTCAGGCCGAGGCTACACTGGAGCACGAGGAGTCCAAGATTCTCCATGTACAACTTGAACTCACCCAAGTCAAGAATGAAATCGACAGAAAACTTGCAGAAAAGGATGAGGAGATCGAGCAGATCAAGAGGAACAGCCAGAGGGTGATTGAATCCATGCAGAGTACTCTGGATGCTGAGGTCAGAAGCAGGAACGATGCCCTAAGGTGCCAAAGAATATGGCGAAAGGCCAGGAGGTTGATGATCAGAATGTCACTGGTTCAGTCAAGAACGGCCAACCGGAGACGCACCCCTGCCCCTAAGTACCAAGTGGAGCAGAAAGTTTGGCTCTCTGCCAAGGACCTTCCATTAAGGGTAGAATCCCGGAAATTGGCACCCCGATTTGTTGGACCTTTCCCAATTTCCAAGATCATCAACCCTGTCGCTGTACGGCTGAGATTACCCAATTCCATGAGGATTCACCCCATGTTCCACGTTTCTCAGGTCAAGCCCTTCGCGGATCCCCGACCCTGGTTTATGCCTCTGCCTGCCCCTTGCCTGATGTCTCTTGTTCCGATCATTGACCCTGTTTCTGTTCTTGGATTATTGAGCCAGCCTTGCCCTTGGATTATTCAGCCTGGAGTCACATCTTACCTGTGCTGTGGAGATCACTGCCTGCCACCCACTGAGTTTTCCGCTCTGGGTTTCAAGTTCTACTCAAGACAAAACCAGTGATTCCCGGAAGCTGTGTGGAGTTTTACCTGAGTGACGTTTTCCTTTGGCTGAATAAATGTTTTAAATTTTCAGTACTGTGTCTGGCTGAATCTTGGGTCCCCCTTTTTCTGATTCGTAATAGTTCCTTTAGAAGGGTAATCGGGGATTCTTTTAAAAGTTGTCCATGTTTTGTGCAAACAGCAATCCCACCAAAGGTACATCAGTATGTTGCTCAGTGCAATCACAATGATTTACGTCATCGTGCCAATGTTTAGTCATTCAGATACTGTGACGTCATCAGCAGGGCCAATTTAAGAGAGGCCATATGCACATCAGACTGTGCGGTTGACTGCTTCTGATTGGCTCTGGTGGCGGATCAAAGTCATTGCTTGCTCTGATGTCACTCTGTGACATGTGGTTGAGTTCTTTAATACATATCACTGGATCGGATATCACGTGACTGTCACATTACACGGGTGCATTGTTGCTATGCAACGACTCAGGACAGCTGCAGAAGCAGCGTCAGAAGTACACAAAACTGGTTCTTTATGAAACTAGTTTGTTTACAGTGTGTGTCTGGCACTATTATTTGTTAGACCAAATATCACTTATACCTTAACATGCCAAAAAATCTGATAGTGGTGGTTAGGCTGTGGTAAGTTCATTTCGAAGGGTAATGGGAGATTTGTTTTAAAAGTCAGCCATGTTTCATACAAACAGCATTCCCCCGCAAAGGTACATCAGTAGGTTGTCGTAACCATTGAAAATGATTTACATCAACGTGCCAATATTCAGCCAGTCAGATAGTGTGAGGTCATCAGCAGGCATAGGGCCCCAAGCAGATCCGACAACCCTAGCAGATCTGGTACCTACACCTTTTCTCACATTAACAGTTATCAAATTTGGCCTATATATTCAAAACTCTAGACATTTATTTTTAACTTAGTGTCAGTTAGTGTCAGTTAAAAATACATGTTGTTGCTCAGACAGGGCCTAAGCCAAGTCGACAGAGGTGGTTCTCTAGAGAGAACCGATATTGCTTTGATTATTTTTGAGGTGTACCTACAAAGAAGAGAAGAGAAAGTTAGTAAACAAATGAGCGCAGACGGGCTGCTTTTATAGAGGCCGTAGGCACATCAGACTGTGTCGTTGCCTGCTTCTGATTGGCTGTGGTCGGAGGATCAAAGTCATTGCTGGCTCTGATGTCACTCTGTGACATGTGGTTGAGTTCTTTAATACATTTCACTGGATCGGATTTCACGTGACTTACACATGACACGGGTGCATCGTTGCTATGCAACGACTCAGGACTGCTGCAGAAGTTGCGTCAGTAGTACACAAAACTGGTTCTTTATGAAACTAGTTTGTTTACAGTGTGTGACTGGCACTATTATTTGTTAGACCAAATATCACTTATACCTTAACATGCCAAAAAATCTGATAGTGGTGGTTAGGCTGTGGTAAGTTCATTTCGAAGGGTAATGGGAGATTTGTTTTAAAAGTCAGCCATGTTTCATACAAACAGCATTCCCCCGCAAAGGTACATCAGTAGGTTGTCGTAACCATTGAAAATGATTTACATCAACGTGCCAATATTCAGCCAGTCAGATAGTGTGAGGTCATCAGCAGGCATAGGGCCCCAAGCAGATCCGACAACCCTAGCAGATCTGGTACCTACACCTT
>JAHUTJ010035891.1:0-10119 GCA_036250325.1 Characodon lateralis
ATAAGGGAGTGATGTTTCACCGAATATGCTCTATGTTTTTACGTTAGAAAACACTTTAAACAAATTTTACGTATGCCAAGACAAGTGGCAAGATAAATATGACAGTCCCTTTGGGATGAAAAGTGTACATCAAGCAGAGTTCAAGTCTGTACAAATGTACATGTATTTTGTTGTTTTCACCCAATCCTCACAATTTGTTTAAAATAGTTTACTTTTTAAACGGTGTGAAGTGGGCCCAGTTGTGATGTGGTGAGGCATGAACAAATAATTAGTGAAGCTGTGCTAAAATAGAGAAAGTTAATAGTGTGTACTAAATGTCATTGGAGTCTTTAAATTAAAATACAATGTAAGACTATAACAATCTATTTCTCCAGTAAAGGGAAATGTCTATATTACATAAAACTTTTTTGAGGTTTGCAAGAGGACCAGCTTTCAACATACAAATCCAGCACATATGCAAAACATTCAATGCCACATTACCATTACTATTTAACATTAGACAGCTTCAAGTGTCAATTATTTATTTGGTAGTTGGGTGGTTTTGCAGTGTGACCTTATTGACTTTCAGTGAACTTTCTATCTTGGAACTTTTTTCCCCATTGTCACTGCCTGTTGCTATAACACCAGATTGCTGGAGTTCTAATCATGACAAGGTAAATAAAAACCAAGCATGCTAGACCTGTGCTCCCTCTTTCCTCCAAGACATCAAAGAAGACAGGCTGAAACTGGGCCTTTAGAGAGGACCTCTGCTCTTTCTCCTGCAACATGCATCCTACACAGGGTACACACAGACATTCTTCAAACAGTAAGGAGGCAAGAGCCTGCTTGAAATTCCTGACAGCAGTGACTCAACCACTCATAGCAACCCAGCTCAGCAACCAGCCAGCAACCCTGGAAACTAACTGCTATTAGGGAAGAACAGCAAGAGTCACTTTTTTAAAGATGGTAGCTACTCCATACAAGTGATAGGGTCCATTATTGATGCGTGTTTGCTTTTTTGTGCTTTTACTTTTAACATGTGCATAATAAAGAAAAAAAAATATTTTCTAACCTAGTGGTAAGACAATGCAATGATCATAGAACTGTACTTTGAAGCAGTGTAAAGGAATGAGGAAAAGAAGGAGAAATTTTTAGCTTCTCACCCAAAAGTCTCCTTTTTTGCCAAGTACTAAGTCATGCAGCATCACTTATTGTACAAAACATGTGATGCAAAAGGAAGATCTCCAAACATTTTACACAAACATGGACTTGATATGTAAATTGTTACAAACACATTCTTCCTGTACCTCACATTACAGACGAAGGGCTTGCCTTGTGTATAATTAGTGGCTGAATCTATTCTGTAGCAAATTTATAAAACAGGTTTAAATACCTGCGCTTGCAGCACCTGGTTTGCCTACAGAAACTATGCAGCATTGTCAGACCTAATATGTCTGTCACCAAGCTGGATGGCAGGTGGCAGAACCAATCTGAAGTGTTAGTAGATAGTTGGTTGTGTTCATATTTTCCCGATGGCACAAATCAATAAAAAACCTCCGAGAAAATTCAGGAGAATAGAGTTAATATTTAGAAGCTAATGTCAGGTTTCTCATTTCTATTTTTTTTTTTTTTTTTTTTTTATGAGAAAGACTGGTGCTAACTGGTACCAAACACCCTTAATCGTCTATGGATGAATAATTTACCTAATCTCATACTACAAGCAAAATACTAAAATGTATCAGGTCCCTTGAGGCATAAAATGATCTAACAGAAGGCTGCCACATTGCTGTTTGGAGGTTTCATCAATCAGCTGTTTCCTCTGAAGGTGAGTCAACTGTGTAGTCAAACTAATCTTAGGACCTACAAGTTGGTTTCATGTTGAATGTACAATAAAATGTGTTGTCCAAGCTGTTTGTATGGAAAGTTAACACATCTAAACAGCTATGGATCTCTTAACTTTAGAGCTATAATTGTTAATTCATGATACCATAGTTACAAAAGCGAATGAAGTACATTCAAAACCAGAGTAACCATGTATCACATTATACATGAAGGGACTGCACTGAAAAATTTAACAATGCCACCAAATAAGATGTAAGTGGGTTTCTTGTGCATGTTGTTTTCATTTGTGCCATTGCAGATAAACTTAATGACTTTGCTGTGGCAGCATTTAGAAGCTTCCTATGTGTGTGTGAGTGTGTGTGTGTGTGTGTGTAACAGTGTTAAACATAGCAAAGGAAGAAAACTCAAAGTGAGAATAATCAGGCACACAAAGGAGTAAAGCTAATGCAGTCAAATATATCACAGCACCCCCGCTCCACATTTCTTGCCATTACCTAAAAATTAAGGGAAACAAGCAATATGCTGTTATCTTTGTGTTCAATTGTGAAGTTATATCAAAGCAAATGTTATAAATAATTTGGTCTGGCTGGAGATGGTCCTGCACGCTGAATAGGATGTGAGTGTGTGTGTGTTCCAATGTGCTGTGATAAATATAAAACCAACTGAAGTGCATTTAGAAAGTCTCTTCCCTTTTTCGTTGACGCTGTAATTACCATTCAAACTAGCCACACTAATTAACTCCCCATTTAGAGAAATAATCAAGTTTGTACACAAGTCAAGGCTAGCCCAAAACGCCAAACAGTGAAAAGCAAAACAACTGCATCCACTGGACATGATGACCTTTTCTATTTTATTATAAAATGTGCTCAGATTCAAAAACATTTTTCAAAAGAGTTCTTATTAAATTCTGAAGCATTCATCAGACGATGAAAGTCAAACTTTTGAAATGGTTTTTTGTTAAATGTTAACTTTTCTTCCTATAGGGTTCCTATTAAATTAATTATAGACGATAGTATTGCCCAACCTCACAGCTTTTATTTGTTTGGTAACGATGAATGAAAATTATCTATTTGAAGATGGAACCTAATAATAAAGGATCAGAAAATATTCTTTGAAAGAAAGCCACCAAATAAGTTATCAAGAAACCCAGAAATGACTGAGATTACTCAGGTAAAAGTTGCAGCTCATCCCTGCCAATACAAATTCTCTAATCCTCAAACTGAACAGTAAAAATGGGTCGAACTGTTATTTACTTATTTAACAAAATATAAAAAAGTCAATCTATGTGCTTCCCTTTATGTTCGAATCTGTGTTGTGAGGGCTTCTTTAAACCAAGCAATATATGACACTTAATTGCTTCACAGAACATATAAAAGGCATTTTACTGAGTTCTATCATTGGGTAAAGACACCTAGAAAATCTCTACAGCACTGTCACATGTCTCAAAAATAGAAATGTGGAGAAAGAAGAAAATAACAGGCTGTAATGGACTGAAGCAGTAGCTGCAGTCTTTCTCAAGCAATCTTTCTACCCATGCCCTTTACCAGTCAGCAGCCAGTTCCTTTACTTTTCTGTCCAGTACCTGCTTTATTGTGATGCTAAACAGTGGGTTTTGACATTCAGAAGGGTCCTGCCGAAGGACAGACCAGTGGATGTTATACAGAAAAGAAAGGCTTAATGGGTTCAACTGGAATGGAAAGCATGTGCTAGTCTCCACAGGCTGCAGGAGAGAGAAATGTCAAGTATGGCTATTACAGAGCAGGCAGCAGCTCACCTGCATAAAAAACAGTCTCAGACTGTTCACATCCACAAGCTACAACTCCACTTATTAATCCCGACAGATGAAAGAAACTTAAAGTAAAAGCATCAAAAACATTCCAAAAATCATTTGTAGTCTGAAGGAGGCAGGTTTTTATTTTTCATTTCTAAAAGTGCTGTGAAAACGTATTTGTCCAATTATCGATAGTATCAGTTTTTGATTTTTTAAATCACACTTTTCAGATCATCCAATAAATTTTAATAGAAAAAAACAACTTCAATTAATTAGCTATGACTAAATGGATGTATTCAAAAGCTGAGTTCAACTTCACATGCCACACAAAGACCTGACTACTGCCTGATCTATATAACAAATAATTCACTGGAATAGAACCAGATTAACAACACGAAGTTAGCAAAAACATACTAAAAAGCAATACATCATCCCTCCAACTAAAGACATTAAAGAACAGACAGAAAAAAAAAGGGTTTGTTTCATCTGCAGGAACTTCTTCCGAAGTTGTCTGGGGTATTATTTCTACATTCCACTGATGGAACTAGGATAAAATCAGGCAAAATCGAGTAGAAATGTACCAAGAAAACAGTCCAGGCAGGGAGGTAAGATTTTTTGTATGGACCTTGAAGTAAAGTTGTAGCTTTGTAGTGCGAGGATGTGAAACATTTCTCACTGGCTAAATATCCCTGACTGGCAACCTGTGCAGGGTGTACCCCTGCCCACCTCTTGCCCAATGGCCGCTCTAAAAAGGTGCTGACCCCCGCGACCCTGCATGGACAAGCGGGTGTAGACAATGGATGGATGGATAAATACCCTCAGCTATCCATGCTGACCTTCATAGTTTGCATGCAAATACATTGCTGAAATCCATCAATCTCAGTGGAAATAATTAAAGGAAACATGGACCTTCACTTTCAGAGTCTTCACAGACACGGAGGGAGAGTAATAATCTCTTTAAAGTATTTTTAAGAATTTTGAACCAGTAAAGTTTAATATGTTCTCAGAGTAAGACACAGATTAAAGTGATCACAAATGTCCAGAATTGTTGTCTTCAAGTTTAAGCAGCTGCTCCAGCCTTTGGATGTGGCTATAGCTCCTACAAGACATATGTACAAGACACATATTCTACCCAAACATACAGATGAATTAAATAAATTAGAATAAGGCTGCAACTAATGATTGTGCTAATCGATTAATCTGTTGACTATTTTTTCAATTAGTTGATTACCAATCGCATAGCAAAAGGTGCTTAATAGGAGATTTTTTTCCTCTAGAATTTTAACCTGGTGAAGCTAAAACTATGAGACTTGAGGAGTTCTGGATAGACCATATTTACAGACAGAAAAGTTTTTTATCTTAAATGCAAAATGTATATATTTCTTTGTACAGTTTTGGCTTAAATATTGCTCTGAATGGGTATTCTTTCAGCAAATGGTATGTTAAATAGATTAATTACAAACAGACTGATGTTTTAAAGCCTTTGTTTGTGTGAATTATGATGATTTTCTGCTAATGCTAATAGAAATACATTTAAAATAAGAGTTTTACAACAGACCAATAAAAAATATTAATAAAGAAATGTGGGCTTAATGAAAAGGGTGTTCAGTACCTGCTTAAAGGTTTGTATTTGTATTGATCTATTTAACAAAGGGCTGAAACTTAGGTGATCAATTTATCTTAAGATGTTTTTCTGATGATCTGTCTTTCTCTCTGAAGTCACAAGGTCATGTGTTGCTTTGGGCGTGCACCTATCAGCAGAACTGGTGTGTTCAATCAGCCTTACTGGGGAAAACCACATTCACTTGGACTGTGATTGGGTTTATTGTTTGGTTTTGATCTTCAGTTATTCAAGTTAAATGTAAATATGTAAATGATGTTTTTCTAGAAATTTAAATCCGTTAATAGAGTATGTATGCTTATAAAACCGTGAAAATATTTCTCCATCCCTTTTGATTAGGAGGCTGTAATGCTTTGAAGGCTGGGTGGTCTAAAAAAGTATGTCTCTCTTTCTCTGGTGGTTTAGGATGGGGAATCCATGTCCATTTGCTATCAAAAACACAAATGGTTGTGGCTACGCCCTCAAATCTTTCAGTGACCTTAAGCTCAAACACACTTAGGTTATGGGACCAGCAAGCAGGACAATGATCCAAAGCACACAGCAAGTTCACCCTTGAATGGCACAAAAAGTGTTTTTTTAGAACTCTAGGTTTAAATCCAATTGAGATGATCTGACCTGAAACAGGCCGTTCATACTTGAAAAACGTTTTATGTGGCTGAATTAGTACTTTTTCACAATATTTTTTTTTCCAACATTCATTTGTTTTTGTTTTTTTTGTTTTTTGATTCCCCAGAATGTAATTGCCATTGTTATTTCAACAGCAAAACAGTTGTTACCTAATATCTATAGAGAGGTTGCTTTTGTAAGATAGCAATTTGTTTTGCGTTTTTTGCTACAGACTTTTGTTGAATTCATTGCTCTGTTTCTTAATATTTTATATTTTTTTCATAACTTCTAAAGTGATTTTGCTCTTCCGGCCCCCAAATTATTTGTGTGTGTTTGTGTCCGTTTGTTTTTGCTGACCGCAATGAGGAAGAAAAGAGCAAATGCATGCCATTACAACTCAATGCCTAGTTTCAAATTAGGTCTGACTGCAAACATCTGCCTCATTTTGCATCAGACATTTCCTGTAGTTCTTGAACAGGTTTGCACACACACTGCAGCAGGGATTTTGGACCACTCCTCCATACAGATCTTCTCCAGATCCTTCAGGTTTAGGGGCTTTAGCTGGGCAATACGGACTTTCAGCTCCCTCCAAAGATTTGGTTTCAGGTCTGGAGACTGGCTAAGCCACTCCAGGACCTTGAGATGCTTTCTACGGAGCCACTCCTTAGTTGCCATGGCTGTGTTTTTCGTTGTCATGCTGGAAGACCCAGCCATGAGCCATCTTTAATGCCCTTACTGAGGGAAGGAGGTTGTTGGCTAAGATCTCCTGATACATGGCCCCATCCATCCTTCCCTCAATACGGTTCAGTCGTCCCATCAACTTTGCAGAAAGCATCCCCAAAGAATGATGTCTCACCTCCATGCTTCACGGTGGAGATGGCGTTCTTGGGGTTGTATTCATCCTTCTTCTCCATCCAAACATGGTGAGTGGAGTTTAGAACAAAAAGCTCTATTTTTGACTCATCAGACCACATGACATTCCCCCATTCCTCCTTTGAATCATCCAGATGAACATTGGCAAACTTCAGACAGGCCTGGACATGCGATGGCTTGAGCAGGGGGACCACGCGTGCGCTGCAGGATTTTAATCCATAGCAACGTAGTGTGTTACTAATGGTCTTTTTTGAGACTGTGATCCCAGCTCTCTTCAGGACATAGACTAGGTCCTGCCCGTAGTTCTGGGCTAATCCCTCACCTTCCTCAAGATCACTGATGCCCCACGAGGTGAGATCTTGCATGGAGCCCCAGACTGAGGGAGATTGACCATCATCTTGAACTTCTTCCACTTTCTTATAATTGCACCAACAGTTATTGCCTTCTCATCAAGCTGCTTGGCTATTTTCCTGTAGCCCATCCCAGCCTTGTGCAGTTCTACCATTTTATCCCTGATGTCCTTACACAGCTCTCTGGTCTTGGCCATTGTGGAGAGGTTGGAGTTTGCTTGATTGAGTGTGTGGACAAGTGTATTTTATACAGATAAATTGTTCAAACAGGTGCAGTTAATACAGGTAATGAGTGGAGAACAGGAGGGCTTCTTAAAGGAAAACTAACAGGCCTATGTGAGCCAGGATTCTTACTGGTTGTTAGGTGATCAAATACTTATGTCATGCAATAAAATGCTAATTAATTACTTAAAAATCACACAATGTGATTTTCTGTTTTAGATTCCATCTGTTGGGACCCCAGCCATGGGTTACAACATTAAAGGACAGTAAGAACTTTTCTGGAACTTTTAAAATCAATCTCATTAACCTACTTCCAGCACAGCCAGGAACAGGAGTAACAGCGGACTTCCCATGACATCACTGTTCGAATAAAAACTCTGCGCACCAACAAACTGACCTCTTCCACGCAGGTCCCCAGCGGAACAGGATAGAGGGACACAGCGCGCTAATGTCTCTTTGCAGGCAAACAGACATAATGATTCAACCTGGATCCAAGAGTGTCATACGATCATGCGATCATATGCACTAAGTTAAGTAGGAAAGAATTGCTATTTGTTTATCCGGTATTCATTCATGAACACGGTAATTAAGGTGCAAACATAGCTTGACTTATCTTTCTGAGGTCTAGAGAAGCAAACTGTGTTCCAGAGATTTCCCAGCAAACACCCTGTCTCTACAGCACAGAGTGGAGCAGTTTTTCTCGGTCTGCAAGAACGGGACAATGGGGCCGCATGACTGTGGCTACTGCAGTAAGGTGCAGTTTGGCCGGTCCAGCAGAACGAGCCCCCCTGCCACAGCTACGAAGGTTAACTGCAAGTTAACCCTTTGTTCACTGTGGATGCTTTCCTCAATTTCGTTATCCCAGACAACTTTTCCTCAACACAATTAAAGTAAGAAGTAGTGTTTTGGGCAGAGAGAAGTAGTTTAGAATGAAATAATCTAAACAAAGTTCGTTTTATGACATTTGGTTTTGTTTGTATTGAAAACTCAGGTATCTTAGTGCTAGCAGATTAGCTGTTAAGCACATGTGCTCAATGTGTGTTCTGTTTTTGTGTTTTTAAAGTTAAGACAAACTTTTTTTAAAGGGTGATTTTTAAACACAGGAGATCGGCCATAACACGCTGTCCACGCTTATGCATTTTTTATCCTTTTTATTAGTGGTATTTTAAAGGTATGTCTTTGATTCTGATGATAAGCAACAAGTTTCTTTTGTTAGCCCCAACTGCTAACGGCTAAGAACACGAGTCAGCTAAAGGTCATTTACCCAAAAAGGTTGTCAGTTTTCAAAATATTCAAAATAATATTTCCTTAAATATTATTTTTATATTTCCTTTATGTTTCCATAAATATTATTTCAATAAATAATGGCAACTCATTAAACACTATTAAGCCCCATTTCTCCAGAAAGATTTGGTTCTTATCCAAGATAATATTTCCTTGAATATTATTTTACAATCTACTTAATAATATTTCTTTAAATATTATTTTAATGAATAAACGCAGCTAATTAAACAGTGTCGAGGTAATTGGTAGTTTAGTTATATTGTCCTAATACCATCGCCTTACTGGCCTGGTATTCACAGGACAACCTTAAGAGACTGAAATATTATTTAATAAAATATTAAAGTATTAATATTAAATGTTAAATAATATATTCATCTTCATAATCACAACACATCACTCATAGTTGACAAGTACTTATGATAAAAACTAAGGACTTCTACATGCTTTGCAAGTGGGAAAACCAGCAAAATCGCCAGTGTATCAAATACTTGTGCTCCCCACTGTATGTTCTTTTTTTACTACTTTGATTTACAAGTAAAACTGACTGGAATGGTGCAGAAAATGTTATATAAAGTGTTCAGATATCAGCAGAAATCTCAGAGAGCATTGCTTCAGAGGATCACTTCAACTTGTTTTGCTAATTTGCACCCCTGAGGAATCTAATCAAAGCTAGTGCCAGACTAATGAAGCTCTTTAGCCCAGAGGCCAGAAACTCATACTTGGCTCTGTACATCTGAATGAATGAAATATTCTCACTGAATACTTTGTTCTGTACAAAGTTGAATGTGCTGACACAAAAATCATCAATGAAAATCAAATTTATTAACCAATGGAGGCCTGGATTTAGAGTCACACACAAAATTAATGTGGAAAAACACACTACAGGCTGATCCAACTTTGATGTAATGTCCTTAAAACAAGTCAAAATGAGGCTCAGTATTGTGTGTGGCCTCCATGTGCCTGTATGACCTCCCTATAATGCCTGGGCATGCTCCTGATGAGACGGCGGATGGTCTCTTGTGAGATCTCCTCCCAGTCCTGGACTAAAGCATCCGCCAACTCCTGGACAGTCTGTGGTGCAACGTGACGTTGGTGGATGGAGCGAGACATGATGTCCCAGATGTGCTCAATCAGATTCAGGTCTGGATAATGGGCGGGCCAGTCCATAGCTTCAATGTCTTCATCTTGCAGGAACTGCTGATACACTCCAGCCACATGAGGTCTAGCATTGTCCTGCATTAGGAGGAACCCAGGGCCAACCGCACCAGCATATGGTCTCACAAGGGGTCTGAGGATCTCATCTCGGTACCTAATGGCAGTCAGGCTACTTCTGGCGAGCACATGAAGGGCCGTGCGGCCCTCCAAAGAATGCTGCTCCACACCATTACTGACCCACTGCCAAACCAGTCATGCTGAAGGACGTTGCAGGCAGCAGATCGCTCTTCATGGTGTCTCCAGACTCTGTCACGTCTGTCACATGTGCTCAGTGTGAACCTGCTTTCATCTGTGAAGAGCACAGGGCGCCAGTGGCGAATTTGCCAATCCTGGTGTTCTCTGGCAAATGCCAAGCG
>JAHUTJ010035893.1:0-10114 GCA_036250325.1 Characodon lateralis
AATACACATTATCTGTTCTGGACCAGAGAAGAAGGGTTGAGCTTTATTAAACTGTATGACGCGTGGCAAAGTATTCACACCCCTAGAACCTGTTGACGTTTTGTCCCTAAAACACTAATCTTCTCATGGTAGCTTTTCAGTTTATATTACTCTATTGATGAATGACATTCTCTACCAAACCTCTGAGGCCTTCACAGAACATACTGAGATTAGTTACTAATTAGCCGTGGGCTATGCTGGATTTTATTTAGTGGAATCAGGTTAAAGGGGACATAGTTCAAATGCATGTCTCGCTTTTTAGATTTTTATTTGTAAAAATGTTAAAAGCCTTGTACAATTTTCCCTCCACTTCACAATGCACTAATTTATGTTGATTTGCGACATAAAATCCAAATAAAACACATTAAAGTTCATGGTTGAAATGTGAAGAACTGGAGACTTTAAGGCAGTTTGAATACTCTTTAAGGCTTGATGCTAACATTTATACAATGAGTTTGTGTTTTATGTGTCAGTGTTTTATTCTCAGCAGGCATACGTCATTCATGCTGCAACAAAAAGCCCACGGTTCATTCACATAATTTCAGCAGCAATGATCACTTTGACTGGAAATAGTTCCCATGTTTGCAGCACACGGGTGATATCTGCGGCCTTTCAACCCTCCACACAATGACGCCAGCTCTGATTTTGTCCTTGTGTTTGCATCTGAAGCTCAGCTGTCGAATGATGTCCTGCTTCTAGCCTGTTTCTCTGACAGCTCCGAGTCTTAAAGGTTGATTTTTCAGAAAATAAACTCTTCATCACATCCTGCGGCAACTTTAATTAATGAAGCTTAATTTACAAGCTTTATTTTCATACCATCAGGTGTAACACAAAGAGCTTTATAGAGGTTAACACTGCACTGATTTAAGGTTTTAGAAGTCATAAGGTCATTCATACAAAGAAAACACTGTAAATATGTTCAAAATAACAACCATCCAACAGATCAATCGCTGTTTTTAAGATATTTTTTGGCATTAGAGGCCTTCATTTTTCATTGTTCGACAGTAGGCAGACAGGAAAGAGCGGCAGACATTCGACAAAGGTCACCGGGTTCCAGGACTTGAACCCGGGACTGCCGCATCGAGAACAATAACCTCTATATATGGTTGTGCGCTTTATCCCTACACCACCAGCACCGTGCTGCAATCACTGTTTTTGATCAAAATTGTATCTCTACATGTTTCTCTAGTAGGGGTTGTAGAGTAATAGAACACCAATAAACCCAACAGTCTTAACATGCGTCCCATTGGTTCTGGGTGACTGAATCATTAATTGAACTGTTCATGTTATCAAAAATTAGCAGTCTGGAGTTGATTCATTTAGATCATTTATTCTGTGAGAAAGCAGGAGCCAGACAGGTGGTCCTTATTTAGGGACAAGGGCAGCAGATGTTGTACCTGCTGGTTATGGATCATTCCTCTCTGAGAATTTGAATAATAAGGGTTGTATCAAAATCTTTTCACAAGATTAGCAAACTTAGGTTAAAGAGATGATTGGAGATGGGAAGACATGAAGAAGAACAGAAAATGGTTGGTGGCTCAGCTAAGATCTCAAATACCAGAAAGACGCGGAAGAAAATGGAAAACTGCATTCCATCGAAATAAATAAAAAGCCAACATGGCAAAACCTCGCCCTATAATTAGCTGCTGGGTGATCAAAGAAGGTCCGCAGTTACCTGTGAGTACCCTAACAATTAGAAGAGTCCTGTGTGTAACCAAGCTATCAGCAAGAAGTTCCCACACAGACCCACTGTTTAAAAACCTAAGCTTAAGAGTTTATAGTTACCAAAGAGCACACTGACTGGACTGAACAGAAATGGACCAACAGTTCTATGGTCAAGATGGTTCTCTTTGGTGTCCAGAGACTGCAAACGGTTTGTGGGACGACCTCCAAGCACTACATTCAAGCCACAGTAGACCCTGGAGCATGGTGGCTCAGGCATAATGGTATGGTGATGCTTTTAAACTGATGCTGTCAGGCCTTTCTCAGATTGATCAGGGATAACATGAAATAAATACTAGATGAGTTCAGAGCCTTATACGCTCTGAATTGGTGTTTCAACAAGACAATGACCTCAAACACACCTCCATCTTTGTTTTAGAACATCAACACATCTGTTGATGCGACACCAAACAAGATGTTTCTGAGGCAAAACCAAGATGTGCAGAGAATGTTGTCTGTTGATCCTGGACTGAAGTACTTGTTCACATGTGACAGAAGTTGGCTGACTTTTGGTGATTTTGCTATTAATTACCTGAGACTGGTTCAGTTACCAGACTTTATTTCTTGTAGTACACGACTTTGTTACCTCAAATCTTCTAACCTCTCAATAAACTGTGTCTCAACAGCAATGTTTCAACAACTTCTGTCTTGGTTTTACTGGATCTCTGCTGCGTTCGACTCAGTTGATCAGAACATGCTAACTGATAGATTAGAAGAGTGGTTAGGATTGTCTGGTACTGTGCTAAACCGGCTCAGATTGTATGTAACAGTCTGGGACTAAATTGTGTCATTCAATAATTATAAGTCTGAAAATAAATGATCAAAATGTGGGGTTCCACAAGGTTCTATTCTCTGTCCAACATCTACATGACCCCCTGGCTCAGATTATGGGCTACTCACAAGAAAACAGAAGATTTTGGACTACCATTTTTTTTTTATATGTCATATCTACGCTGATGACTAGATCAGCCAACAACCACCTTAAAAACATTGCCAGAATAAAGAGAGAATAAATGGTGCAACTTTTTATTAGGTTGTAGGATAGAAATCAGTCAGGCAGCTGCAGCACATCCAAAACCCTGCTACCAGAGTCCTGACCAACACCAGGACAATGGATCATATCAGTCCAGTCCTTAAGTCACTGCACTGGTTTTATGTTTCTTTTATGTGATTTTTACCATTTTAGCTGCTGTTCTTTTGAGGATCCTTGCCTTGCTTAGTGTGTTTAACTCATGATGACGCGATTTGAAAACAAGGGTCCCCCTTATCAATAGTTTTCTCCTTCTCGCCTTCCTTCCTTCTGTAGGTTTTCTGGCGTCGCTAAAATTGCCGTCCTACGAGGAGGTTGCAGCTCAGCCCTCCACCCCTCCTCCTCCCTACAGCTCTGTTTTTACGACCCCACGATATCCGCAGCCCCCGCGTGCTGCTGACCCACATCTGCTCACACAGCATGGCCCATTGCTACACCGACCACTAAGTGATGGACCCTCCTCCTTTAGCTCTGACAACAGGTAAAAGTCCTTTAAAACTAGTAAATGTAAAACCAATTCTAATCTAATGAAGTGCACTTTGCTGCTGGCATTCTAGTACTTTTCTCAGATGATTTTCAGACATTTGGATATAAACAATATTTGCCATCTGCAGCTCCAGCTGTTCCTGTGACTCCTGCTGCCCCTCCTCTCCGTGTAGCTCCTCGCTCTCAGCACCCATCACCTATGAGACTGACACAAGTCACGCCTCAACGCCCAGTGAGGCCACGCCCCTCAACCTTGATGTCGCCATGGACACCATAACAGCTGCAGCCAGTTGCTTGGAGGCAAATGAGGCCGAATTTCCCTCTGAGAGAGCAGGTCCCACGGTAGCCGTTGACATCGTTGGTGCCGAACACGTCAGAGCTCAGGAACTCCCTGCCACGGACTCTTCAATTCCTAGCCAGACTGTTACCATGGCGGTAGTTACCAGGGCAGCCTCGTCTCAGCCTTCACCTGGCTCTGAGATGGCCCTTACCGTTGCACCTTCTTCTCCTATAAATGCACAGCTTGATATGCCACCATGTTCACCAATCTTCAGCACTGGTAGCTCAAGTACACTCCCTAGTCCAAGACTTGATACCATCCAGCTCTCATCCATTGAAATCAAGAGAACTGGAAGCCTGTCTGGGCATTCTAATCCAACAGCTAACTCCTCTGAAAGCTGTGGGCTGGTCGAAGCACTGGAAACTCTTGATTTACCAAGAACTTTTGATTCACCCAATGTTCCTTCTAGTCCACCGGTACCATCTCCAGATGTTCACAGAACTATAGCCTTCACAGCAGACTCTGCCAGCCTTCTAACCCCAGATCAGGATCTTTGCATTGTGCCAGATGGTGCATCTGTTACCCCTACCCAAACTACAGTTCCTACTAACCTTACAAAGGACCAAGAACCACTATTGTCTGACCTTACTTCAGTTCCACCAAACCCACCAACCATTATTGTCCAAGACTCCATTACTAACCCTCCTCTAATTCCAAAACCAACACATTTAAATCTCAACCCAGTTACGATTACAGCACCCGTTTCCTCTCCATTGACTCAAAACTTAGAACCATCACCTGGGGGTTCGGTCCCGATTCCTTCAAGTCCTGTGTCAGGCCGGTCTGGCTCTGTTGCCAGTGTTGTATCTTCTGTAGTGTTGACTATATCAGCAGACAATTCAGGACCTAGTCCCGGGCTGCATGAGTCATCTGAGTCAAACCTTCTTGCACCATTGCCTGCAGATGTTCAGACTAGCTTTAGTTCCGGGTCTGGATCAGGATCGCCAACCTTCATTCCGGCTCTCGCCTGTACAGTTCCTGTAAACAGTTCCCCCTGTTGCCCAGCAATCACTATTGAGTCTGAAACTTCTTTCAGTTCTTCCCAGACGCCTGTTGCAGTTGTCTCTCCTTCCTCACCCCGATCCCCTCCCTGTCTCACAGCGCCAGCATTACTCTTGGACCCCCTCGCTGCTCTGCACCAGCCCGACAAAGGCGGTTGTTCTTCTGGCCATGCTTCTTCCCTCTCCCCATCAGTCCGGGCTACTCAGTCACCACCAAAACAGACCGTGTTCTCCCCATGCGTGGACATCTTTGAACCTGGACCTGCACGCTGGGAGGACGGAGAAGAGGAGCAGGATGATAAGGACAAAGAGGAGGATGAAGATGATGAAATGGGAGCTGATGAGAGCCAGTACAGACACCGCCGTCTTACCGGCGACTCTGGAATTGAGGTGTGCCGGTGTCAAGTAGAGGAGGAGGAGGATGACGAAGAAGATGAGGAGGAAGAGAAAGATGGAAACACTGACCCGCATGATAGCATGGATTGTCCTGCAAGAAGTCAGATGAGCACAGGGGACGAACTCACACCATGCAACCCTTCCGCCTCTGTCACCATGTCGAGCCCTGAAGAGAACGGCAAAGTCATCATCGTCATGGAGAAAGTGTAAACGGCAGAAAGTAGATGGTTCAGTTTTTCCTCCTGACCGGGAGAAAGCCCATCAGCCATCAAAAGTTGTTGGTGATGCTTCTTAGCCGCCAAGGTTGTGAACCTAGATGACGTCATGTTAAGAGGAACGCACCGGTGTTAGGTGGAAGATTTCTTTTTTTGGCCTGTGGTGCCACATGTCCCCAGGTTGAGAGGCGTCTTATTTTGTTTAAGGATGATAAAGCTAAAACGCAGCTGTCATGGAAGAAGTGTAAGCCCATTTCGTCTTTACTTAGGGAGAGCTCTTCACAGACAGATCTCTATAATGCGTATAGTTTTAACAACTATTTAATCCCCACTTAACCCAGTCTCCATTGGCTTTTATCAACAGATTTCATTAAATCCTCTTTAAAGAGTCAAATACTGATACTGAAATTCACTTTCAGTAATTATCCAAACTACATAAATTTGGACATAAAAGAAAATAAACCCCATGACTCTTTTCTATCCGTGACGCAAAAATGGCGTAAAAACTGCAAACAAGTTTGTCTAAGGTTGAAATCATGCCCCTCCAGGCAGTTATGCTTTCTGTGTTTTGCCCATAAATGAACATCTTTAAAAAGCTGAGCATTTAGGCGGAGATACCTTTCATGCCGTCTTGGATGATGACGGAGGTTGGTAAATTTGGCAAGTTGGCTTGCTCTGAAAAAGGAAGAGAGACCGATGTAGGTGGATGATTCACGGTTCCTGATTGACAAGAGGAAAGACTGATTCATAGGGTACGAAGGACGTTTGATGGCTGGGTCTGTCAGCAGAGCCGAATTAAGGGGCTAGTTTGCAGTTTGATTCCTAGTGGAAAACCTGAAGGCGGATGCCTCTGATTGGCTTGTATTGCATCGACATCTCAGCAGAGAAAAGCTCTTACATGAATGTAAACAAACAATGGATGCTTTTAGACCGAAACAAAGCCCCAAAGAGAGCAGAGACAGAGCGTCTCGTCATCCTGTCTTTGTTTCTTTCTCGGAGCGTGAGGTCAGATCAAACAATACGCCGTAGACGCCACAATCTCCGTCACCCTGTGGATCTCTTGTTCATACGTCCTCAACTTCAACGGATTTGAACAATAAAACAAAACAAAATGCAAACAAAGCTAAGACATGTCAAGGCCTTTACTAGATGGAGTTACAGCAAACCTGTTAACAGAGCTTGATTTATTTTTAGGTCGGTGTTTCGTACGTTGTGAGCTTGATAGAGAAGTCAGTGTACATATTTTGTGACACACAGAGATGGAATATATTTTATCAATGAAGCAAAGTCAGTAGTAGTTGTTTTGTATATGCTGCCGTGTTTCAGCTGACCTTAGAATCAGAAATTTTCCGTGATATGAAAAGCAATATTTTTCATCTAAAATAGTAAAGAAACCCGGAGAAAAATGAAAGCAGCTTCCGAAATGTTCAGAGTTGTCATCTTAGGGGGGAAAAGTTTACTGATGAGGCTTAGACTGATGTCTTTTGCTGGTTAAAAGTTTTTGGATCTACCAAGAAAAGAAAAATGTTCCATCCAGCTTCCATCCTGCCTGCTCAGGGAAGATGGCTGTTATCTATCTCCTGTGGTAAACCTGGACGTCTTCCAGTCCAACACAGGCTCAAGAAGTATGTTGATATAACTTGTTCTACAAAAGAGATCATACATCCATCTGTCTTCTATACCCTCCTAATCCTTGCCGGGGGTAAGGGGCTGGTGCCTATCTCTAGCAGTTATTGGGGGACCAGGGGGTTACACCTTAAAGTGCCAGTCCATCACAGGGTCAACAGTTACGTTGACTTCACGGATTGTACGAAAAGGAACGATACGTTTTTCAGTAAATTTGTGGTATGAAGGTGAGGTATTGCAATACGCCCGTTTTCACGCAGTGCGTTCCTGTTTCACTGTTCCAACAGACGAAACGTTTAAACATTGACTCTGACAGTGAAGACATACGAGCTTGTGTTGGATGGAAAGTGATGGTTCTCACCACCTCGTGAAATCATCTATTCAACCTTACTGGTTGGAAAGAGACTCTGAGTCGGACTGACAGACATTTAGACCCTGTGTTCATGCTGCATTGATCCACACCTTCATGTATAACTCAACATCGATACATGATGCAGGTGAGCGATGAAGCTGCTGTGGACTTTAAGGCAAAGACGAAGTCCTGCGACAGAGACGGCGTGAAGAATGCGGCCATTAATGACTGGATTTACGTTGGTTTGGATAGAGATGAACCAGATATCTGGTCCTGGGACTTCCGAAAGCTCAAAGACTGATGTTGAAGCTTTGGTTTAAATTCAGCACCTGTTGAGTGAGAACGAGTTGTTAGAAGCTAAACGTTCTAGGGTGACGTCAAGCCGTTGATGTTGTAGTTGATGTTGTGGTTGACGGTGTTTTTTGTTTACCTGAACTTATAACGTTATATATTTCATTGGTTTCCGAGTGCCATTTCTACTTGACTACTGTTACTACTTAGCATTATTTAGAGCTGTTCTTGCTCTGTGTGACTGTGGGCTTTATAGCAGAATGACTTGGGAACTGTCTGAGTTTTGTCTGTAATTTAGGTTCTTAAAGGCTGAGCAGACCTGAGATCAGCCGAAGATGATTGGGATTTGATTGGAAACGCCCCAGACACTCAGAGAAGAGCTCTGATGTTTCTCAAAAGGATGGAAACAACCGGAATCATTGGTTTCTTGTACGAAATTATCCAAAGTTGAACTAGGATCCTAGCCAACAGCCAATCATGATGTTAATTTATCACATTATTTGCTGGGGTAAAACGAGGCTCTGGTATGGCATTTGGCAAAAAACTCTGAGGCATTCTTAAGGAGACCGGTTGGAAAAACCTGAGACGCATTAAGCTGATTCCAGGGCCTTCTGCCTTTGGGAAACCTTGTCTTTATGTCCTTTTTGTTAAGGTCTGAATTACTTGTTTTTATTAAATTATAGCTCTCTCCTCCTGGAGATTTTCACATGAACTAGATTCAGATTGAAAAGGTTCTGTTTTTGTATTCAAGCCAAAAGACCTCACAATATCTAACTGGTGTTGTGGTTGACCAAAACCTTCAGATTGAGATGTTCTTGATAGTGGTAATATTTCCTGGGACAGATGGACCTAACGATGGCTCAGATTCAACAGACCAGTCTGAAAAGTAATCATTTATTTTATTCTACTAGTAGCTGTTGGGAGATGAAAAGTCTTATTTCCATTTTTCATGAAATACTTAATTAACTTAAAGTTAATGGAAATATGTCAATCACCACCATCAATTTAAATTAAAATCTTAAAGAACAAACCTGTCAAATACAGTTTTGAATTAAACATTAGTCTTGATGGGTTTAGAAGGTGGTTTGTGTGAATAGACTTAAATTCAGAGTTATGAATGATATTTAATTTTCCAGTTTCTTGACCTTAAAATGTGAAGCTAGTCAAACCGTATTTTGGATCTAATCTCTTTTAGTTCTTTCATATTTTAACCCCCTTTTGATGTTTTACAAAACAATTGAATTTGCTCAGATTATCATGCTGTCCAGGTCCTACCCTCTGTTTACAGGATTTTAACGGTCTTGTCTTCTCCCCGGTCCCTGCTTGTCCTCGCTGAGGTTTTGTGTCTGCAGAGTTGGGGGAAGAAGAGAAGTTTTAAATCCAGTAAATATTCAGATGACAAGAACATTAATTAGTATTGTTAAAAGTAATAACTGGTATGTATGTATGTGTTAATAAACCAGCCTGTTCTAAAAGTGTGGAAATATATTGAATTAAACTGTTGAATCTAAAGGTTGTTTGTCTTTGTGTTTAATATAGAACCTCTTTCACCACATTATTGCTGATGAAGCACCATATTCTTACCAAAGACCGATAATGTTTGCATGAAATGTTTATATGACAACACATACGTCATCACGTCATCCTCTTTAAATAGCAATGAATAATGTGACTGGAGGATGGCATAAGGAACCCTTAACTCCTGGACCCCCAACCTCTTCTGTCTCGCTCTAGTGGTGTGGGGGACCCATAATCTGTTTATAATAGTATCAAAGAAAATTGTATTAATTTCAAGAGAAAACCATATGCAGGCAAATATACAGAGTTCAAGAAATATACAGCCAATAAACTAGAATATTATTGAACAGCTGATTTCAATAGCTCCATCATTGAGGTAAGGTAAGGTAAGTTTATATAGTGCTTTTCAGCAACGAGACACTCAAAGCGCTGTACATACAATTACAATACAATCGCAAAGAAAATAAACACAGACACAGAAAAACAAATCAAATGATAACGTCAAACAACAGAGGTTATTTAAAGTAAAATAAAATAAAGAGAATAGAATGATGGACAAGAAAATGAAAGGAAAATTGGACAAAACACAACTATCCATGCCTAGATGGCACAGTCAAAGGCCACTCTAAAATAAGTTTTTAATCTTGATTTAAAGCAATTTAGGGTTTTGGCGCTTTTACAGTTTTCTGGCAGTTTATTCCAGATTAGTGGAGCATAAGAGCTAAAAGCTGCTTCTCCATGTTTGGTTCTGGTTCTGGATATGCAGAGTAGGTTTGAGCCAGAAGACCTGAGAGGTCTGGGTGGTTGATCCACTGACAACAAGTCTGTAATGTATTTTGGTGCTAAGCCATTCAGTGATTTATAGACTAACAGAAGTATTTTAAACTCTATTCTCTGAGCTTCAGGGAGCCAGTGTAGGGACTTTAGAACCGGGCCGATGTGCTCCACTTTCTTAGTTCTAGTGAGGACGCGGGCAGCAGCGTTCTGGATCAACTGCAGCTGTCTGATCTACGTTTTAGGCAGACCTGTGAAGACACTGTTGCAGTAATCAATTCTACTAAAGATGAACGCATGAATTAGTTTTTCAAGGTCCTGCTG
>JAHUTJ010035894.1:0-10108 GCA_036250325.1 Characodon lateralis
ACGCTTTTTGTAGTTGGTTTGGATCGGGGCCGGTTTGTATTCAGACCATAAGCGAACCGCACCAGAGTCCGTTTGGAAGCGGACCGAGACCACCTCAAAAAGTGGGTCTCGGTCCGGTTGTTTGGTCCGGACCAGGGTTCTCTTGAGTGTATTCACACCTGCACAAAAGGTCCGGACCAAGAGGGGAAACGAACTCTGGTCCGTTTAAAGTGGCAAGTGTGAATACACCCTAAAACTAACTTCACCGTGGTCAACAGTCTGCGGTTTCGTTCTTTATTGTCCTTGTCCTCATTAAAGCCCAGAATTGTAACTTCTTCAGGCAAACTTTGGAGCTTCAGCAGTCCAGACAGCAGCTGCGCTCCACTTCTCCTGCCACACCCTCTCACAGCAGAACCGCTGAGCCTTATTTTATAACTTCTGGCTGTGTTGCAGATAAATGTCCCAGTGGATTATTTTATGCATGAAAAAACATACATAAGACATTCCTGCATATTCGAAAAAACAAACATTATTACTATTTAGTTTATTTTAGTTTTATTTTCTGTTTAATTATTTATTTTTTGATCATTTCATGCAGCATTACTTTTAATGTGACTGTGTAACACAGTAACGTTAATAGCAAGACAGCAGCACGCTTCACTGACACCTGGAGACAGGGCTTTAGCCGTCAGTGGGTCCACAACTGGTACCGTACCGGGTAGAGCGAAACCGAGTGGGGCCGCGCGGGCTAAAACGAGCCAGTGTAAAAGGGGCGCAGGTTCCTGAAAAGGTTCCCACAGTGGAGACTTGGCTTTTGTCTGTTTGTTATTTGGCAACTGTGTCTACTGTAGTTGTAGTCTCTCAGTTTAAATGTGAGAAATAGTTTAAAGATTATATGGAAGCTTAGAAATTTCTGCTGGAGTAGTTTTGGCTGCAGTTATATTTAATGCTCCTCTGTCTCTGTTTTTTACTCTAGCTGTTATTGATGTCCAGACCTTAGCTGTACTTCTTCTCATGATGGAATCAAAGAAGCGGAGCAAGCTGGACATTTTCCGGAAGAAACTTCTGCCACGTCTCCACCGGGGCAAGACAAATTCAAACAAACATGCCATCCAAGCCAATTCAATCATGGACAATCGAATGAGCACCTCTGTTCCAGACATACGGAACATGAGGCTGGAGTACGATCGCGTCGAATCCAGCAGGCAGCCTGATCTCTACAACTCTCCAAGCCACAACAGTGTCTCCTCACTGGTCGACAGGGAAGTAGGTGGGAGTGGCCTGCAAGTACCTGGTGCAGGAGCAAAAAAGGGTGATTACAGACGAAGCATGCCAGACTGCACAGACTGGACTTTCCCACAGGAGTCGGTCAATGGTTTCTGTGGAGAAGAGAGAAGCTCAATGGAACAAAGATTTGTTTCAGGCATGGAGGCTGATGAGCTGGCCCTGCCAGAGATGAAAACTGTCTACAGCCCAGACATGCCAGCGGAAGACCATTCACCAGACAATACACAGGTATAGTAACTGCATTTTAATTAAAACCTATTGATATGAATCATTTCTTCAAAAATGAACAAGAATTTGTGTATCGGATGATAATGATTTAAACGTTTCCAGAACTATTTCCAAAAAGCAGGAGGAGATCAGCTGATTAAAAACTGCTGTCATGTTCATTTTAACCATGTTAGTGCAGGCACTGTCACAGAGTCTTCCACCTCCTAATTAAAACTGTCGTACTGTCAGTAACATCAACAGCTAAATAACAAAAAGGTGGCATATCATTCGTAGCACTTAGTCACAATTCAGGGATCATTTTCTATATGCACCATATAATTATTAAAAAGTTAATTTATAATAAATATATGGAAAGAGTCTGAACATTAAATTAAATATAGACTGTAATTAAATGATAAATAACATTAAATTAAATATAGACTGTATTTAAATGATAAATAAAATTAAATTAAATATAGACTGTATTTAAATGATAAAAACATTAAATTAAATATAGACTGTATTTAAATGATAAAACCATTAAATTAAATATAGACTGTATTTAAATGATAAAACCATTAAATTAAATATAGACTGTATTTAAATGATAAAACCATTAAATTAAATATAGACTGTATTTAAAGGTAAGCATGTTTAAAATAGAAGTTAATAGAAATAGGTAAATAGAAAACTGTGAATATGCTGTTCAAATGAAGAACTATATGTACAGATGTTCAGAATGAGGGTAATAAGATACTTTAATAAAATAAGACTTTGTTATGTACATTGGTGTGGGGAAGGTGTCAGGTGTATTTGCATAAAAATGAAAAGGTTTAACTTGGATGAGCTGGATAAACTGCTTCTGGTACAGGAGCTCCACCCAAAAGCAGCTCTGCGTAACCTGCGGTTTTGTGTCTGGTTCCGTTGCAACTTGATTTCAATTTGAACAGTTACAACAAGTGTCGTGCAAGTTTTCCTTTCACAAGAACTAGTTCCAAGTTTAATTTAAAAGATTAGGGGGAGAGTTTCATGTTCATAGTCTGCCTTCATAGACTGGGGGAAGGAACATGAACAACATGTAACATGAAATAGACATGCGCTTGTTCACACAATATCAGCTTTATTACCAGTAGAGCCATTTTGCGTCCTCTTCCACCAAAGAAAAATAGCCTGTAGCCGCATTAGATAACACAGTTAATAAACGTTCACTTTTTTATTTTTATTTTACCTGTTATTACAATAGAATTCCAAAAACAGAAGTGCACTCGCTAACAGTCACTTGTAAAAGTACCGTTGCCCTTTAAGGATTGCTTTGGTTTACTCACACCCCGGAACCCAGCAACGCCGGTGCAGCAGCGGTTGAAACATGCAGGAGTCTTTCAGGAGCCCACAAGCTCAATTTTTTTAATGCACACTCACTAAATACAAGAAACAGATAACAGCCTATGTTAATCATCTTGTGGGTATATTACCAGGCCAAGTCTTGGCGGTTATGTCAACTATAGATAAGGGTCATTAGGGTAGTTTATTTTGTAGTTAGGGGGGGCTAAGTTTATTTTTTGATGCATCAAGATGCTAACATAGGCTTTTCTGAATCAAATAGAAAATGTCAAAGTTCTATTATATAATATTGATTTATAAACTAGTTTTGAGGAATGGCAAGCATGGAACTTAGAGGTCCATACAGGAGAAGCTCTTTGTTTGACCCAGAGGTGGAAGAAAAACAGCTGACACTACCTGCCACTGTCAACAGGCTATGTAAACGTATGACCACCAGTATGTCTGAACGTTTCTCCGTTTGCCACAAACCTAAATTTATTTAAGAATTTTATGTGACAGGCCTAACTGTACAGGGGAGGGAAAGCCATACATGGGTTTCAAGTTATTTTATTTGGTTTGTACAAATTAAAACCAGCAAATCATCAAAAGTGTGAGAAACAATTGTATCGGACATGAGCACTGGGACGATTCACCACACAGCTTAGCAGTGGCAATGTCACTACAATGATTACCACTGATACAAGCTTTGGATTTCTCTACAGTTAAACCTTTTTAAAATCAAAAAATGTTTAGATTTTTCCTCTGCTTTTCCTGAAGGATGCGACAAGAAAATTAAGTACAGGGTCCATTCCCGATTCCGCCCTATTACTCTGGATTAGTGATTGTCTCCTAACTAGTAAATGGGGTTGATCTCAGGATAAATCCAGTTGTTTTATGAGACCCTCAGAGGTTTTAGAGAATATTAGTGATCAAAGAGTTTTCTTGAGCTTTCAAAAGCTGGCAGATCACTTATCAGTCCCAATTCCTGAAAATGGGAATGGTGCAATAAAAATGCAAATTGACCAAGACATGGCCACCCACCGAAACTGACAGGCCAAGTAAGGGCAACATTAATCAGAGATCAACCCTGTTGGATAGAGAATCCCAGTAGTAAATGCCCACAGCTGACACAGATGGCAATGCCCAAAAATGCTAATAAGCAAAACAGAGAGTCGAAAGCAAAGATGGGTTAAAGTTTAATATTTTTTGACAGTCATTTCAGAAAGTGAAACGCTAATTTTATAGAGATTCATTCCACATAGAGTAAAATATTTCAAGCTTTTATTTCTTGTAATTTTGATGATTATGTCCTACAGCTAAAGAAAACCCAGAATTCAGTGTCTCAGAAAATTAGAATATCACAGACCATAAAAAAAAAAAAAGATGTTTTAAGCACAAATATATACTTGGTTGGGCCTCCTTTTCCATGAATTGCTGCATCAATGCGCCGTGACATAGAGGCTATCAGCCTGTGGCACTGCGTAGGTGTATTGGAAGCTCAGATTGCTTTGCCGATCTTGTTCACTGGTCTTCTGCGAGGAAACAACTCTGTTCCTTCCTTCAGCATTGCTTTTATGGTGCTTGATGCTTTCACCAGTCAGCCCCTTATTAGGCTTCTCAGTTATTGCGCAACCTATTCAGCTCAGCTTCTTGATTATTGCTCAATACTTTAGTCATGGTCATTGTGACCTACTGATGCTGTTTTCTGGCCTTGGAGATGCCGATAATAGCCACGCTGGTCTGTAGTCGCATCCTCACTTCCTCCCGTTTGCCTTGAAAAGGTTTGCTGTCAGCATGCAGCTGGCTCTCGTCACTCCTAGTCAACCTACAGTTCTTTCCCTAATCTGCTCAGTTTTAAGCTTCACACAGTATTACACATTTCATTCTTCAGCTTTCTGCATTTACTTTAAAACAGTTACAAAACCATCATTTCATTATTTTTATTCATGCCTCACAAATGATTAACATTATATCTCTTTCATATATAGCTGATTGAGAATGTCAAACCTTAATGTTTTTTACTCTAATTCTCAGTTCTTACCCACATTTCAATCATACATCTTTTAACTTGTTAATCAAAGATTACTAATTTCATTTAATACACGTGAAAGAATGTAAAATCATCATACATCATTGGATACTTGTTGTTTATACTTCTGCAATGAAAAGAAAGATAATATGTGGCAGATAATATGTGGCTCCACACAGGCCTCTCCAGTCTCTCAGCTCCAGAATATGAGAACATGCTTGTTTCACCCCCTACTGCTTCAACTGTGTGTTTTAATAATTATTGCATGGATTACACATAAGGATATTTATTGTAACTTTTATGGAGTTAACTGTGAGCAGTTACTAAATGTTGCATGGATTACATGGAAAGATCTNCCCTACTGCTTCAACTGTGTGTTTTAATAATTATTGCATGGATTACACATAAGGATATTTATTGTAACTTTTATGGAGTTAACTGTGAGCAGTTACTAAATGCTGCATGGATTACATGGAAAGATCTCGCCTTATTTTGACAATAGCTGCCTTCAGGTCATCTGCCTTGTTGGGTCTGGTGTCTC
Organism: Characodon lateralis; assembly: GCA_036250325.1. Classification (NCBI taxonomy): domain Eukaryota; kingdom Metazoa; phylum Chordata; class Actinopteri; order Cyprinodontiformes; family Goodeidae; genus Characodon; species Characodon lateralis. The sequence continues at coordinate 5,364 of JAHUTJ010035894.1, forward strand.
TCATCATCCTCTTCATACAGCCTGTCAGCAGAGAGAAAGCCTGAGCCACCATGCTCATGATGTTGCCTCTGGTTCAGGAGTGGCTTGACATGAGAAATGCGACATTTGTAGCCCATGGTTAAGTATTTCTCTGTGTGTGGTGGCTCTCAATGCACCGACTCCAGCCTCAGTCCACTCCTTGTGAAGCTTACCCAAATTCTTGAATGGATTTTGCCTGACAATCCTCTCAAGCTGTGGTTCTCCCTGTTGCATCTTTGTCCTGCCACACTTCTTCCTTCCACTCAATTTTCTGTTAATATGCTTGGATACAGAACTCTGTGAACAACTTGATTAATCTGGAATGACCTTTTATGGCTTACCCTCCTTGTAAAGGGTGTCGATGACTCTTCTGGACATCTGTCCAGTCTTCCCCAGGATTGTGTATCCTATGATTCAGAGTTAGAGACAATTTAAAGGATCAGGAAACCTTTACAAGTGTTTTGAGTTAATTGATTAGGGTGTGACACCATGAGTTTCCAATAATGAACTTTCTCAGTGTTTTTCTAAGACACAAAATTTTGGGTTTTCTTTACCTGTAAGCTATAATCATCAAAATTACAAGAAACAAATGCTTGGAATATATCACTCTGTGTGTAATGATTCTATGCAATATATCAGTTTTACTTTCTGAGATGACTGGCAAAAAGTATTGCACCTTTACGCAATATTCAAATTTTTTTTTAGATGTACCTAGAAAGGACAACAATCTTACACTCCACAAATCTGCTCTTTATGGAAGAGTGGAAAGAAAAAAGACACTTAAAAATTTGTGAAAAGATTACAAGACAAGACTATCAGATTGGATAAGGAGCATCTATTATCCATTCAACGTGACTGAGCTTAAGCTATTCTTTAAAGAATATGCAAACATTTCTATCTCTTGATCTCCCAAAACATGTGAAGAAATAACCTAAAAGCCACAGTAATTGCATTGTTGTACAAAGTGTTGACTCAGGGAAGCTGAATGTATGTGCATGCCACCCTTTTACTTTCATTTACGAACATTTTTGAAAACCGTGAATCATTTTTCCTTCAATCCTGTAATACTTTCTGTCGGTTTATCACATAAAATATAAATGAAATACACAGATTTTGTGGTTCTAATGTCACAAAATACGAAAAAGTTTGAGTATGAATACTTTGACAAGCCGTATATCTACACGGATGTGTGTTTAACAACCGGACCATGTGGTGTGCACACTGCAAGTAACAAGGGAATTATTGGCTACTCATTTCTGCATGAAGCAGCCAATGTGTGCCCCGAAACTCTCAGTTTACAGCAGCCCACAATGTCGTCTTTGTAGGAATCATTTTACTATTAACAGATTACGAGGAGTCAACAGTATTTTGTTCAGTACACTGTTGTTGTTCTTCCTCTTATTATCATTTATCTCTGTACAGGAAGTAAAGTTGTTAGAATTGTGTTTTGCGAACAGAAGATGAGAAAATCCTCAGCCTGCCATGATTCTCTCTTTTCATTTTGCAGTTTTAGGGTTAGGTCTGTTTGTTGCCTGGGTCACAGGAATTTTTAATAACTGCTCAGAGGATTTGTGCCTACGGTAGAAATACCAACCCAGTAGCGCTTTAACTAACTCAATCCTTTATTGCCTATGACTTTATAGGCTTTCAGAAGAAACTTTCCTGTACTGTCATATGACTTTTAAGGGAGATTCTTTCCTGTACAATATAAAAATCATGATCTCTACACTTTCCTACTAAAGAACGGAAACACACAGAATGTAAGTGCAACTATGCTTTTCAGAAACTTAAGCTTTTTGGACATTTTCTGTTGTTTGATTAATAGAGATAAATATTGTTTATTGTCTTTCTTTGAAAGAGTTTGCACAAAATATGATTTTTATTCATTTTTAAAGATGTAATATTTGGGGTCTTGTAATGCTTTTGTATTGCGTGGGATGTCAGTTGAGTGTATTGTTGTGCTGTATTTCTGGGGGACCTGTTGCAAACTCAATGACAATAAATGATGAGGGTGATCAGTCTAAGTTACCTCACTGTGGTTAGAAGATCTCACCTGTAATATTGCCTCTGACATTTAGAAATTCATGTTCAAACGGTTGTTTGTACTTTGGCTAATCGTATTTCAGCTTGTGTCTGACGTTATTGACCAGGTGAAGCTGTGTGACTGCTGCTCAAGGTTTTATTAACTGAAGCAGAGGATTGATGACAAATAATTTCTTCTGACTGAAGAATGTTTGGTGAAGACACAAAAATGTTATTTGTTCCATTGAGAAGACTTATGAAACAATGCTTAAAGCAACCATTGTAGTGTATTTTGGAAATTCATTGGCAAAGACATTAAGTAGCCTTACAAAATCAAAGCAGGATGTGATACTAGCAGGGTTAGGGTTCGCTTTTCACAAGCTTATATTTCACAGAAACATGCTGTCTCTGGCCTCTTTTGACCATTTTAGCACTAATTCAAATGATTCAATGAGATTTGTATTGAGAGATGTGGCCAATATTATAATTAAATGTAATTGTATTTAATTATAAAACAGGACATTTGGTCATTGGTTTATATGTGAATACATGGTGAAAAATGCACGATTCATTGGGCAAAATGTTATGAAAGAAGACAGGCTTTAATTTCAACAAAACTGAAAGTACTGCAGAGGTATATAATCCAAAAAAAATGGTAATAAAGAAAAAAAAGAACATAATAAGAACGGTCAACAGTCAACAGTCAACAGTCCTAAACAACAGTCCTAAACTTCAGCTAGGAGTGAAAGGTAAAGCACAAACTAAGACCAACTGGCGGCAACAAAGAAGAGGAGAGTTTACAGAATCTGATAGGAAGCAAAGGTAAGGAGAGGGTCATTTCACAGGAACAAGAGAGCAAATAAAGCTGGGATTTTTCAGTCATTGCAGATTTAGTTACACAAAAAAATCAGCGACACAGAGGTTACCATGGATGTTTATCCTGTCATTTCTGCTGCAGAGCATGTAACAGTCAGAACTAGTTAATCCTGACTTATATTTTATGATCCTGTAAGGAATCACCCTGATGAAGAATGTGTTTTTGTACAGCTTTCAATAACTAAAACCGATTTTATGTTGACGTGCACTTGTATGTACTTAATGTTTACCTTTTGAGTTAGGAGGACAGTTTTGTTCTTAAATTATTTTTAGGATTTAAGTCACTGACTGTTTCAGTTAAAGATAATGAAGATGGTTCCTTCAATTAAGAACAGACCTAAACTCACTGATCCACGGCATACAATTCAAATTAAGTCTTTTTTTATGGTTGATGTTGATGGCCTGCGATGGACTTGCGACATGTCCAGGGTGTACCCCGCCTGTCACCTGTAGACTGCTGGAGATAGGCACCAGCTCCCCGCGACCTACTAAGGAAGAAGCGGGTATTGAAAATGGATGGATGTTGATAGCAGGCCTTGACGTCTTCCTTTTAAAATGTAGATTATCACATGTTATTCTACCTGAAGAGTCATGTCTTTTACAAACAGCATTTCGTCTTTGTGCAAATCTTGTTAAAATGTACTTTAGTGGAGCACATTCATCTGGGGCCTGGAAAAGATTATTAAATTGTTCAGATCAAAGGCCAGTTTCCCCACTGGTGGACCACCAGTGATTCCTCAAACATTCAGTCTGTTCACCATAGTTTATCAAGCCCTTTCTCACTTGTTATCACAGCCTCATTTCAGTCATTACCTGTAATCCTCATCAGTTTCAAATGCTCATAAATTCTCATTATTTTTCACAACTCAACTTCTTGGCATTTAGGATGTTCTTGCTTGACTTAACCAGTCCGGACCCTGCATGGTTTACTGTACCTTAATCCTGTTGTCCTGGATTATTTCTTAGTTCTAGTTCAGTGAAAGTACTCAAGGCACAACATGTGGTAGAAAACAGGAACTCAACCTAAAACAGTACTGTCATTTTTATTTACTTTTCCATTTTTAGAAAGTGTGCCTATTTAAATGTTCTGTACTATAATCCTGCAGCTGTTTACTTTGAGAATTTATTTAGTTTTATAACCAATGCTACTTTTCTTTGTTACCACTCCTGGTAATTTAAGTAATATGTTGTTTTTTTGTGTGCAGGTTGAGATGGGCAACGAGCCTGGAAGTCTGTTGGACAGTGTCCACGATCTTCCGCGGTCCTACTTGCTATCCATCAGGCTAAAGGAAGGACACAACCTGGTTATCAGAGACCGATGTGGTAATGGTTGCATTAAACTGCTAAAACACGAGTTGAAACTGAGGGTTGTCAGACTCACTAAACTATTTCCTGTTTTAAACTGTATTATCCTTCTGTGTAAAAATGACACACATTATACTAAACATTAGAAAGAACGATTTGGTGGTCAAAATTTTATATAGCATTTATGTACATTATGGAAATGAAGAGATTTAAAAAGCAAATAACTAAAGAGGGTACTTTAAACATCCACCTGAGTCAGAATGTGACACTATTAACTTTACAACAAGGACACTGGGTTAAATAGGAAGCAAATAAAGGTAAAAGGGGAAGTTTGATGGTGGAAATATGAAGTGTTTGGTTCCTTTACACATTCATATAAATACACTGCTGAAAAAAATAAAGGTAACACTTAAACAACACAATATATCTCCAAGTAAATCAAACTTCTGTGAAATCAAACTGTCCACTTAAGAAGCAACACTGATTGACAATCAATTTCACAGCTGTTGTTCAAATGGAAAAGA
>JAHUTJ010035895.1:0-10105 GCA_036250325.1 Characodon lateralis
CGTATTACCAGCGTTTTTACCTAAAGGTGCCTGGTACTTATAAATGCAAGATGTATTCAGTGGTAAATGCGGCTCAATATAGAACATTTGTGGTTCTGTTAACACCTGAATCTAAACACCTGTGGGTCTGAGTGTGAGCACGCATGTGCATACAAGGTTTCTCCATAAAAATATGCAATAGTGAGTGTGAGGAGCCACAGACCCGCCCCCCTGGACCCGGGACAGATACGGAGGAGATCCAAGCCACAAGCATCCAAAGGCCCCCCAGAGCCCAGGAACCCCAGGAGAACCACTGCTGGGACTACCATAATCCCCCCAGAGAGGAGCAAGAGAGAATCCCAGGGGAACCACCCAGCAGCCACAGTGCAGAAGCCCCAAAGAGCTGCAGCGACGAGCCCACAGGCCCCCCCCCGGCAGCCGTCTATGCCCAAGCAGATCCAGCCATGGAGCCAGAGAACCGAGACCCTGGAACATATCAGCCCCCAAGCAGCGCACGACCGAGCCCAGGGATCCAGGCCCCGGCAAGCAGCCACCAGGAGTGAGCCAGTGCACACCAAAGCACCCAGCCCCGAATACCAAGAGCCACAAGTACACCGGCGGGCAGAGATACCAACCACCGGCAGGTAGTGTGGCGGGGAGGAAATAGGCCCCACATTCGATGGGAGAGGGAGCAGCTCAAGACCCAATCTGACACAAAAAACAGGCACACACAATCACACATTCCCACCCTCATGCGTACACATAAAAACACTCACACCCACGCACCCAACGTAAGGACAAACAACAATGGATGGCGTACACTCACTCACACTCCCCATACATACTCTATACTCCCAGGTCCAGGTGCTGATACCCCATAGGAACAACCAGCCCCCGGACAGAGGAGGTGGTCCCCTTCCGTCCGGGGGTGGAGACAGGCAGACCGCCGCAGCACCTGAAACTGGTCTGGGCTAGCCCGGGCTCGTGCCTGAACCTCAGCAACCCCGGCCTAACCACCCCCATCCTCATATGGGGAGGGGGCCATGCACAAAAGAGGGGTCTACATGGTCCAAACAAGCCCGCCAACCAGAGCTGCCACAGAATAAAAGAGTCCAACCCCCAATGAGTTCCAATTCCAACCCCATGAGCCCTCCACCACCAATGAACCCAACATGAATCTCCTCACTGGGCCACCCCCAACCAGGACACAGATATCGAACACATGCCCCCGAGCCCAAACGCCATGAATCAAGCCTCCCACAGCACATGGGCACACTCCCAAAGGAGAGCTTCATCCCTGAAAGGCCGACGAAGCAACACCCACACAGCGCAAGCTCCACACACAGCCCCACTCCAAGCACCCACGCCGCGGCGCCCCACCCCCACCACACAGCGCATCGCAACAGCAGACAAGGGCCCCATGCAATGCTGTCCCAGCCCCCGTCCACAGGCGCAACAGAGCAGGCGCCGTCGAGCACCGAGCTCACAACGGAGCCCCCGACCCCACACCAAGACGGGACAAACTCACCTGGCAAGAGGCCCGAGGCCAGCGGCAAGCACTCGAGACCGGTGTCCCCCACCCTGCCCCTGCAACCACAAAGACCACCCCCACCACATCACTGCGGTGATGTGGTGGGGGATCTATGACACTGTGGTGGAATATCTTAAATCCACCATGTCTTCCTGGTCCTTACACAGGTCAGATCCAGCTCGAATGTTTTCTTGCTTAAAGAATTGTGTGTTCTTACAGTGCCTCTCAATGCTGCAAGTTGCATCTGCTGATGTTGCAAATGCATTGTTTGTGGGTTAGTATTCTTACACAATCAGTATATTAATATTATTTTAATTTTAAGTTATTCTGGGGCAGAATTGGCAATAATTGGTTAGTAGTGAAACAAAAACACATTTTTGTACAATTTCAACAAGTATCTGGTAGCAAACCGGACTTCTCTAAAAGGAGCACTGGCCAAGTCTCACTAACAGACTTTGTATAATAGGTAGTGTGTAGTGCATAGAATATGGTGATCCTCCAATGTGCTTCCCTGTCATTGCTTGAGAAAAGAAAGTGAAAAGTGCTAAATGATATGAATAATAATAAGGGCGATATTCAGATTTTCACTCTGCTGTGGTGTTTGGAAGTACTCGTACTTGTACTCGTCGTCTTCCGCTCCATTCAGAACCGGGTCGTGGGGGCAGCAGACTCAGAAGAGACACCCAGACAACCCTCTCCCCAGACACCTCCTCCAGCTCCTCCGGGGGGAGCCCAAGGCGTTCCTGGGCCAGCCGAGAGACATAGCCCCTCCAGCGTGTCCATGGCCTCCTCCCGGTGGGACGTGCCTGGAGCACCTCACCAGGAAGGCGTCCAGGAGGCATCCGGCATAGATGCCCGAGCCATCTCAACTGGCTCCTCTCGATGTGGAGGGGCAGTGGCTCTACTCCGAGCCCCTCCCAGATGGCTCCTCACCCTATCTCTAAGGGAGTGCCCAGTGATCCTACGGAGGAAGCTCATTTTAGCCGCTTGTATCCGGGATCTCGTTCTTTCAGTCATGAACCAAAGTTCATGGCCATAGGTGAGGGTAGGAACGTAGACCGACTGATAAATCGAGAGCTTCGCTTATTGGCTCAGTTCTCTCTTCACCACAATGGACCGGCACAGCGTTCCCATTACCTCAGTACTATGTGAGCTGCTCACATAGTACGGATAGTTTTCATTAGAAAACAAATGGATGCCTGCACAAATGATGCGACAGATCGACCACAGTTTGTGAACCTGAAAAGGTCAGGACCAGCATGATCGGAGCTTAAAAAGGGAGCACACTCACTCTTAGCTTTTCTATTTGCTTTGTACTCATTAATGTTTCTGCATTCCTTTGCATTGTGTACTGAATAAACAAAATCTAGTCTTTCAGTGAGAGGCTTCTTCAGATTTGCTGCCCAATCAGCACCAGAAAATTCCTCCAACGTGAAAATAATATAAATGTATATCTGTTTTTGTTTTTTTTCTTTCAGTAAAATTTTATAGGAGCTGTTAAACATTGTTACATATGCAGCTCTAAAGAGCAAAAATCCAAGTCCTACCTTTTTCTTAAACTTCAATTTTATCCCACACAAAAATTCTCTACTGAACAGTCTCTGCACAGTATCTGCATATGAACTTTACAGATCTGACCTTGAAACCTGAACTTCCTCTTCAAAGCCAGATGATCCCATGACTCTGCAAACTGTAGCTTTGGCAAAGGAAATTCTCATCTTTGTTTTTTGTTTGCTTTTTCCATTTGGACTCCACAAATCAGTCACTCACTCCCAAAAGCTCTTTAAACACATCAACACTACATACACAACATCCCACCCCCACCCTGTGGGACAATGCTTGGTATTGTTCGGGTGTTATTGCAGAAAGACCTTGGTAGACAAAGAGACATCCATTAACTGCTGCAGAAGTCATTACCAGATTACTCCTCTTATTGCCTTTTAATGAAGGATTGCACAATAGAGCCGCATCGGTGTTTGTCCTTAAATAGCATGCCTAAATTACACTGGGCCAAGCTATCACACGGCTGCTGCTGATTACACACAGTACTGTTTACATCAAGGCATTAAGAATTTTCCAAGCTGCTGCTCCAGTGTGCTGCACAGCAGCTCTAACATCTTATTTTTGCAGGAGTTATGCTCAGCAGCTATCTCTCACTTTGTCCATTTTCTGCCTGCATTGATTTCTCTGAGCCTCGGCACAGCTCATAACGAGTGTCAGTGCCCGGCCTGATCCACATTATGTTAAATGGTCCGACTGAACTATGTTATTGATAATCTTTCAACAGGCCGCCTGGCCTGTCATGACTTTTCCTTTTGACATTTTATGGTTCAGTTAAAGCAGTCAGCACTTTAGAAATCTCTGGAAGTGAGATGTTGCAGCACTGCAGAGATGCTGTCATCTGTTTCTGAAGCTGTGCATCAAGGCAGCTGCAGTTAGGGCCACAGACAGGCACTTGGAGACATCCGTTCACACGTTTAGAGTAATTTAAAGATAATTATTAAAATTTTAAAGAAGTAATTTTAACCACTTCACTTATACAGCTTGTTGATGTTCAAAGCTTTAGTCACAAGACACAAAAACGGCCAAGTTAAAAATACTTACACACCACAAAAAATATGTATCTTATAAAATATGCCATAATACTTTAATTGCAGTGTTTTATATTTATCTGCTCAACAATAAACCAAAGATGCAATATTTTAATGAAAGACAACAAAGCAGCCTAAGTTTTGAGGGACAGGGATCTGTAAATCATAGATCTGGATTAATGAATGGGTGCAACCAGGTCTGATTTGGGGTAAAGGTCACTAAATGTTTGCGTTCCTATTTACTATGATATTAAAATGATAGCAGATGCAGGATTTAAACAATGGACTATCAAGGGAATCACGGTGTGTTGCGTTTTGATGAAAGATGGGCGGCTTTACTTTAAAAAGGAGATCAAGACGGACCCCTCCAAGGAAGTACGTCAAAATTATAATAAATGCTTATAAAGAAATTAAAGTTTGATTAATATCCAGTCTGTATAAAAAATGCTAATGAAAAGTTCCCCAAATAAATACATAAAAGAAAATGGGATTAAGAACTTAACATAAAAAATAAAGATGAAGACTGGTGAAACATGTGGAGAGTGCACACAACATCTATTAAATTAAGTATCCGGAGGGAGTTCACCTGGAAAAATCTAATATGCTTTTTTATCTCCCCCAAGGTCAAGAGTAAACAGTTAAAACAAAGGTGACCTTAGTGGCGAAACTGTGTAGAGTTGGAGGCAGATCATGCACGTATCTTTTGGAAATGTGATAAAATAACACACTCAGAGCTGGCCCGGGGGCGGGGCAAATGACTGGGCCTTTTAATAAAGCTCTTCATAACATAATTTTACAACATACACAAACCCGCAACAGGGGGGCTTACAAGCTTCGGCAACACGAAAAAAAAAACGGCATTTTGAAGTCCATGAAGGACATGAAATATAACACACCAAGAGAACAACAAAAACATTAGGCTATATGATAATTAATGATAAAACAACACAAATTCATAGCAGTTCAGCACCACGGACAGCATCGGATCATTTTGACTCCCACTTTATCTATTTCAAATCAGTAGATTTTTGGTTTGGTGAAACTGGCACAGCGGCACATATGTTCACAAACAAAATTTCAATATGAAGTACTTTAGGCCTACTAACCACTGTTTGAAGGGCATAGGACGAGCCTTGCGCTCTGCGAACTCCTCCACGATGCTCTGTATGTCCAGTTTCTTTGCTATCTCATTCTCTATGGACAGAATAGCAAGTCCACTCAGTCTCTCCTGTCCCACTGTGCCCCTCAAGTTGTTTTTAATTAGTTTTAACTTGGAGAATGAGCGCTCAGAGGTCGCAACGGTGATGGGAAGACTCAAAAATAAAAGGAGGGCGGTGCAAACCTCACTGAATGTAGAAGTTACTGCTGGGTGGTTGACAAGGAGCATTTTTGCCAGATCCGCAACAGATTTTTGCTTTGTTATCTGGTCCCGAAAAGAGGTTCTAAAACAAAGCAGCTGGCCAGGGAAGCTGGGGCCGATGTCCTGGCTGTAGTGCTCATTAAGCCGCCAGGCAGCTTGGTGTAACTCCTCATCTCCTGCTTGCAGCAGTGTGTTGGGGTGAATTGCCTCAAACATTTTCACAGTTCTGTTTAAGCTGGTGAATCTTTGGGACAGTTGCTGGATGATAATATCAAGACAGGCATTAAAAACATGCACCCGAAAGTTGCTCTCTGCGTCAGTGAGGCGGCTGTCTTCAGAAAGTTCATCAAAGTGACGCTTAACTTTCTGGCCCTGGTTGCTTCAAACTGTGTTTGACTTCCCCATTTTCTGGCTAGAGCAAGAGTGGCAGACTGAGCTTCAGCAAATTGCTCCCTAAACACCATCAAAATGCTGATGGTGTTTTGCAGAAGAGTAGATGCTTTCAGAATATCCGCATCCTTAGCTTTCAGTAACTGTGAGGCAGCGTTCATACACTCAAGAATCTTGGTTTGCATGTTGACCAAAAATATGAAAGAAAATTTGCTTATGGTATTCTTGAGCTCAATTGCTTCACTGCACTCCTCTTTTTTGTCACTGGTCAGAGATATTTTGACGAGGGCTTTTATAATGTCTCCATATCTGTGCCTTAACGCAAAAAGCCCATCATGTCGAGATGACCAGCGAGTGGGACAGAGGCGTTTTATTGTGACAGTTCTGCTCTCTGGCGTCATTAATTCAGTGGGGAGCTCCCATCGTTTGATACTGTGTCCAAAAAAGTTGTATAGGTTCTCTATAGTGTCATAGAACTGCTTCACTCCAGGAACATTTTTAACAGAGTCGTTGCGAGAAAGGTTCAGGTTATGAGCAGCGCAATGAACATAACCGGCAAGGGGCTCCCTCTCTGTTATTCTTGCCTGTACACCTGAATACGCACCACTCATATTCGCGGCCCCATCATAGCCCCATCCGCAGCATTTAGACAGATCTATTCCATTTTTTTTTCTCTATAGAGCCCAGAATTTGGTTTTAAAGCTCAGACGCTGATGAGCATACAGTCGCTACGAAACCCAAAAACACTTCATTGATCTGTATATCTGTTGGAATATCTATGTCATTCTTAACAACAGTTACATAACGGTACACCTGGCTCAGCTGGTCTATCTTTGACACATCTTGCGTTGTGTCCATGATAATGGAATAAAAACGGGTCTTGGTTTATTTAATTAATTATGACATCTTTCACACGTTGAGACAGGATGTAAATAATCTCATCTTGAATCTGGTGACTTAGGTATTTCACTGACCCTTCTGGTCGGTTAATTAGCTCTTTCAAAACAGGGTCTTAGCGAGCTAATAACTCGATTATTGACAAAACGTTGCCAGCATTTCCCTGACCTAGAACTTCCCTGTGGACCCTGAATGCCAGGTTGCATGAAGCCAGAGTAAGAGTGACATTTGCAATGCGCTCCAGGACCTGCCTCCAAAACAAGGCTGCATTACGCACATTCCTCTCCATTTCAGCATCTATTGTGCTGTTGAGTTTCCACTGCTCATAGGCTATGCATGCACCAAGATGTATTTGCGTGGATTCATGCTTCTCAACTTTGGCAGAAAGATGTTTCCAGTCTCTTATTCCGTTTACCCATGCATTGTTGTAATACGCGGCATTTCAGTTGGCAAAAAGCCAACAAGGCTCACAGTAACAGCAGTCTAATTTGGGGGAATAGCACATCCAGTTGTGGGGAAGTTTCATCCCAACTTTAGTGGTAGTGGTGTAAAGCCTTCCGAAAAACACCGTCTTTATCAGTGGGAAATGGACCTTTGGGTCTGCATGGGCCCATCTTAAGGATATATCTTTTAATGTTAGTGTCCTGGATGTTTTCAGCAAAATTGTCCCGATCAGTTGGAAAACATTCCAGATGAGAGTTTTCACCTGTAGCGGGAGCAGACCTGCTGCTGCTTTCATTTTCAGTGTCCAGCGTGGGTGAGGAGGGGGGCTGCTGGTCAGGCACCAGGTCTGCCTCTACACTGGAGGAGCCGGAAAATGCTGAGTCCCTGACATCACTGCTATATCGCCTAGAGAGAAAAAATGGGACATAAGCTAGGCAGGCTGGGCTGGGCTGGGCTACTACAGTTTACAGTCACCAACAGTCTACAACCAACTCACACATTGTGAAATGTTGTGATTATGAATCTGAGAACATTATTTAATATTTCGGTCTGTTAAGGGTTGTCCTGTGAATACCAGCCCAGTAAGGAGATGGTATTAGGGCAAAATAGAAAGGTGTGAGTGATGCAACATTACCATGCAATGTTTATGTTTGAGAACCAAATACAAAAATATTATTTTATTAAAATAATGTTTTAAAGAATGATCTGCTAAAATAAAACCAACCTTCTGGATGACTAATTCTCAACGGTTTCTCATTCACTGCCTTTACTTATTAAAATAATATTCAAAAAAATATTATTAAGGGGATGGTAAAATATTTAAGGACGTATTCTGGAGAAATGGGGCTTAATGGTGTTTACTTAGTTATCAGATTTAGTCAAATAATGTTTAGGGACTATTATTTACTAGCTTGAAAACTAACAACCTTTCAGGGTAAATATTCTTTAGCAGGCAAGCACGTGTCCTAAGCCGTTAGCAGTTAAAGCTAACAAAGAAGCTGATAGCTTAGCACCAGAATCAAACACACACCTTTAAAAACACCGTCAATAAAAGGGTTTACCGGGGGTGTTGGTCTGGGTCTGAGTTTGGGGGGATGGGGGTATAATGGGGGGGTCCACTTCTCCTGTGGATTTCGACGGGGAGACCTTTTGTGATGACCTCTCCTTCTCAGCCAACTAGCCGGTTGTCTCTGCTGGAGCTGTTGGAGGCAGCGTTATCATTGTTGTTGATACTCCATGTTCTCTGCTGAAGGTCGAAGCTGCTGGCGGATTATTTACTGAATAGAAGAGATTAGATGTGAGACGTCTGGCTCCTGTCTTCTTCAAACAGAAACCATCTTGCTTGAAGAGTTGTCTTTTTTCCCAAAAAATATTAAAGTTGTCGATGAAGTTCACAGGTGTGGTGGCACATGTTTTTTTCAACCACTTATTAATCATCAGAAGTCTGGAAAAAACCTCATCTCCACAGAAAATCGGTGCAAAGGATCCGCTGAGAAACACCTTGATATTGAGACCTCCAACAATATTCAGAAGACGAGTGAAATCCTCCTTCAGTCCTTCTGATTTTTTCTTAGCCACGTCATCCATGGCTCCACAGTGTATAATAAGGTTTTCTAGAGACGGGCGCTTTTCTGTGATTGCAAGAATATTCTCTGAGATAACAGAGACCACGTTACTGGTACCAGTCATAACTTCTGTGTTTTTCTTGTTGCAGAAGTTTTTAATCCCATCCACAGCTGTGTTGCCCACTATTAGGGTTCTTGGTCCGGTGGGGCACTTTTTCTCTGGCAATTTAGGAGAAGACTGTTTAAAAAGAAGGTTGTTCTCAAACCTTTTATTGATCTCAGAAGATGGATCATTTTCCTGGTTTTCATTCTGTAGTGGAGCAAATCTGTTTTGGAGGGAACTCTATTATTTCCAGCTGTCTGACTCCTATCAGTTGTTGTGACAGCAGCTCGTTGTCGAAGTCTCCTTTTCCCAGGAGACATAAAATACACTAATTTCCTTGTTCTTTCCTTATGCCTAAACATAAATGGAGCTGCTCTGCAAATGGAGTTATTTGTTATTTGTTGGTTTTTCTGCTACATGTTCAGATGTTTTAAAACATTTTCCCACACCAATGAAAAACCTAAAAAAAAAAACACTGAAAATTGGGCTTGCCTTCCCCTTCCTCCACTGTGTGTATGTTCTCCCCACCACTCGTGTGCTCTGCCCTGCTCTTGGCCTGCTTATAAACTAAAAGATCTACTTTGACAATAAGCACAAAACATATTTTACATTTCATTTATTCAACATTTAGTTGACTTCTGCTACTTTAAAAGATTTCAGGTCTGCTTTTTCTTTCTGCTCTCGGTGGAGGAGGACGCTTTTCTCTGTCTCCCGCACCCTCCCATATCTGCCCTGCTTCAGCTCTGTGTCTTGTCTTTCTTTTTGGAGCATCTTTTTGCAAATCTTCCAATATTCTGAGTTATGGATTTGGTCAGCTGGTCTCTCAATGCAATTGATCAAATTTTCTCGACGAAAAGACACGGTGAAAGGGAACCCTCTTGTCCAGACGGGACATTTTTCTCCGGATACACGATGGACTCCTGGCAGAAGTGGAGGAATGTGTGTCTGTCAATAATGTCAGTCGAGGATGTCGAAGATGTGTACACAATTGGATGTTTGATAACAGGAGTTCTACTTTTTGCAGTCAGCGGTTACCTGGCATATTGAAAAATTCAGAGAATGTCAGCAGCTGTTCTGGCAATTGTGAGGCTGCCTGGCATGTATGACGGGATCTGCAGTCGGATTCAGGTCTGGGGAACGGGCGGGCCAGTCCATAGCTTCAATGTCTTCATCTTGCAGGAACTGCTGACACACTCCAGCCACATGAGGTCTAGCATTGTCCTGCATTAGGAGGAACCCAGGGCC